>ML796857.1:1376152-1421858 GCA_009831015.1 Picea engelmannii
AAATGAAAATGTCTCCTTGGTATATATAGGAGACTAGGAGGTATAATTACAACTAATGGCCTAAAGCTGACATAAATAAAATAACATTACTAATATAATATGCCCTAATTAAGGGGTAATGAGCCAATATTAGGGCTTAACAACTCCCCTGGCTTCCAGGGGTCCACGATATACAGATTGGTCGTGGTGCCCCGCCCTCGTGCCCTGTTTACTGTTAAACATTTTTCTAGTTAAAAAATCTGATGCATACAATTTTATGGTTATTTAGACCTTCTGATTGACAGTATACAATGCATATTCTTGTTTAGTCCTGATGTTCATTTGTGCATGCTTGCATCAGAAAAAGTTGGACTAGTGACATGGCCATGAGCAGTCAGTCATCCCAGATATCAGCAAACCGACAAGACCAAAGGTAAAGATGCATACGCTCTGCTCTTACTATGTTTACCAAAAAAATATCCTCGGCTATATATTCATCTATGGAATGGTGAATATGTCGATGTCATCTACAATACATGGTTTTCAATTCACAAGAAGTATCAACAAGTACAAGTGAGACGTCGAACGTGTTGCATGTTCCGTAGACTAAGAGGTGTGGTTGAAAAACTCTGGCTCCATAGTTCATCGAAGTTATGTGTGTCCTTGTAGATTTATGCCAGTGAAAGAAGAATACAAAAAAAAAAAAATTTGCACACTACCATTCACTTTAGTTTTCCTGTTCAAAAATTGTCACCAGGTCTAGAGTTGTAACACCCAAAGTATTATCAATAGAGGGATTGAACAACCGCCGAACTGGACAAGTGTTCGTCGGGGACATAATGGTCGTCTATAGCACCTACTTGGACAAGGAAAACAAAACTAGATCCATTATGTGTGCTGACATGACAGACAAGGAGGCCATGATGACAGTCACACTGACTATTCCTACACAACTTGTCCAGAAACATGCAGAAAATATATTGCCGGGTAATGGGATATCCATTTCAAATTTTAATATACTGCCCAAAATAGTATATGATCGTGGTGATTGTGATCGAATTATTTTTATCAACGAAGCAAGTATTGTGGAAAAAATTTTCGTTGTTTGTTCATAATATCGTTTCATCCTGGACAAGACTGTCAGCCAGCTTGCACAAAGCACTGATATTTACCCAATCGAAACGATTGGCACAACTATCACATTGGCCAGAAAACTTGGCTCGCAACACATTCTCCATATAAAGGATGGATATTCAAACAACGACAAGGCAATGTTACCGCTTTTCATATCAAGTTTTGTCCTTTACTTTCACATGTGCATGTATCTCGGGTAAGTTACACAAATATTGCACTGTTCCATGTTGCAACTACAATTATTCGATACATATTCAATTTTTTTTTCGTCAATGGAGCAACAATTGCATAAAGGGCAGATTCCACTTATGCTCTTCAAAAATATAACCAAGAAAAGGGATATGTTAGAGAAAGGATCTTTGGAACAACCTAGGCAACGTTTGTAATAGAGTTGCGACCAGATATAGTACAGGATCTGAGGAAACTATCTAGCTCTACAACTGTTGTGCATATACATCCACAAAATCATCCTCACTTTGCTTATACAAATAGCCTTCAACAAATTTTTGCGACCTGCTTTATTTTATTTTTATTTTTTTAAAGGGGGGGGGTGCAGTTGTGTATTATATTGTTCAATGTATTAATTCTTATGGTCGCGTTCCTAGGTTGAAGGTGTTTTAGTTGCAACCAATGCATACTCGACCCCCTTTGAACCTGTATGTGCGAAATGCAACTCTCTTTCTTATGCCTCTACTTTGATAAGTGATGATACGATTAATTGTCTGTGATGTGGTGAAAAATGTCAATATATATATGGACATTGCGTCATTGCTGCTATCTGAACCATGGGCAACACAACCATGCATTGTATGGTTAGGCAACCTCTATTACAAAATGTGCTTCCTAAGTTGGCAGAATTGTCGTATGAAACATATCTGCAGAAAAAGGAAAGCAGTGTATACATTCTGTGGGACATTCGAATACACAACAAATTCACCTTAAATGAGGACAATGCAATTTTTCATATCAACTGAAGAAGGGGAATTTTTTTTTATCAGAGTTTGGTAGGAAACAAAAATACCTCATCTGTCTCTATAATATTTCTTCAACATCCAGATGAATGTCCGTCGGACTCTACTACTTGGGATTGCATGTGCATAAGATTGTTCGGTCCAAAAAATGGGAATCATGGCAGAAAACCCCATATATCCCATGGACCCGGTTATTTTCTACCGGTAACATATACCAGATGCAAGAGAAAATGAATGCGGTGACGTCTTTTCTTTCTATATCAAATTGTTTGATGCAAAGGTCGATGCGTCCTGCTCTATGGAACATTGTGGGGAACTTGCTTGTGGCCTGCTTGAAGTTTAGTTGGTCCTTGGTTGTGTGCTTCGTCTGTTAATTTGTATATCACAGAATTACAATTGATGTTTGGAGGACATAGAACAATAGAATTGAATTTTTTAGCTAGCTAGCCCGCAAATACACCTGATAATTTCTATGGAACTCTGACGCAAATGTAGTATGTGGCTTGTTTTATCATTTTTCCTTAATCGATGAACTTGGTAAAATTAATCTCCTGGAATAATTTGAAATCAACGAATATATACTGTACGAAGTGCAATTGTGCTATCATATCAACAAGAGGCCCTTAAAATTCAAATTGGTCATTGTTTTAGCATATTTCTTGAATCGATGAACTTGGTAAAATGAATCCCCTGGAATAATTTGAAATCAACGAATATATACTGTGCGAAGTGCAATTGTGCAATCATATGAACAAGAGGGCCTTAAAGTTCAAATTGGTCGTTGTTATGCTTGCGGTGATAGAATTTAAAAAACAAAATCTTTTGTTTCCTTCATTTTTTTTAAAATAAGCGATTTAACATCCTTTGATAATTTTATGTAATTAAATTGTACAATATCAATATTTAATATTAATAATTTAGTATTTGAAAATAATATTTTTAGATAATGTTAGATAGGATGACCATCCGTAAACAATCACAATCTTGAGCCCGCCAGTACTGGAGTCTTTCTGTCAATTTGTATGTCGTAGAACTCCGAGTGTTGTTTGAAGGACATGGGACAATAGAAGTGCAATGTTGAGCTAAAGAGCCTGCAAGTCCACCTGTCAATTTGTATATCGTGGAACTTTGGGTGCTATTTGTAGGACACAGAACAATAGAGATTCAATTTTGAGCCTGCCAGCCCGAGAAACCGCAATCCAAAAAGTGGCTAAGTATGGAATGAAGGATCCTTACATGCTCTATAAAATGTCATGTCCATACTTTATAAAAGTACATGTTTACTATGTATTACTCGTTTCTCAAAAAATTTCTAGGTGTAGAAGTTGGTGGATGCATGTGTTCAGATTTCCACTTACTTTTATATCACTAGCCCGACCAAATTGTACAAACTTTCTTGTCTACTAAAATTGTGCAATATCAATATTTAATATTAAGAATTTAGTATTGAAAATAATGTTTTTAGATCATGTTAGATAGTTGATAGGGATTACCATCAGTAAACAATGGCAATCTTGAGCCTGCCAGCCCTGGAGTCCGTCTGTCAATTTGTATATGGCAGAACTCTGAGTGTTGTTTGGAGGACACAGAACAATATAAGTACAATGTTGAGCCAACCAACCCGTAGGTCCGCTTGTCAATATGTATATCACGGAATTGTGGGTGCTATTTGTAGGGTGCAGAACAATAGAGGCCCAATTTTCGGCCCGCCAGCCCGAGAACCCGCGATCCAAAAATTGGCCAAGTATGGAATGCAGGATTCGTACATGCTCTATAAAAATTTCATGTCCATACTTTATAATAGTACATACTTAATATGTATTACTCATTTTTCAGAAAACGTCTAGGTGCAGAAGTTGGCGTATTCACGACTTTAGATTTCACTTTGTTTTATATCACCAGCCCGACCAACCACTTACCCGTTTGATATTGTAATTAACAAATATAAACTGGCCCAAGTCCAATTGTGCTATCACATCAACACGAGGGCCTTAAAATTCAAATAGCCTGCAAATCCCCTTGTCAATTTGTATATTGCAGAACTCTGGGTGCTATTTGTAGGGCACGGAACAACAGAGGCCCAATTTTGAACCTGCCAGCTCGAGAACCCGCAATCCAAATAGAGGCTGAGTATGGAATGATGGATCTGTACATGCTCTATAAAATATCATGTCCATAGTTTATAAAAGCACATATTTAGTATGTATTACTCGTTTCCTCTGAATGTTGTTTGGAAGGCACGAAACAATAGAAGTGCAATGTTAAGCGAGTCAGTCCGCTAGTTCGCCTATCCATTTGTATATCACGGGACTCTAGGTGCTATTTGTAGGATACAGAGGAATAGAGGCCCAGTTTTTAGCCCGCCAGACAAAGAACCCACGATCCAAAAAGTGGCCAAGTACGGAATGTGGGGTCCATACATGCTCTATAAAAACCTCATGTCCATACCTTATAAGAGTACATACTTAGTATGTATTACTCGTTTTTCAAAAAACTTCTAGCTGCGAAAGCTGACGGATTCATGACTTCAGATTTCAATTACTTTTATATCACCAGGCCGACCGACCGCTTCTCTATTTGATACTATGAGAAATGAATATAAACTAGCCCAACTCCAATTGTTCTATTATATCAACACGAGGCCCTTAAAATTCAAATAGTCCACAAGTCCGCTTGTCAATTTGTATATCGCAGAACTCTGGGTGCTATTTGTAGGGCATGGAACAATAGAGGCCCAATTTTTAGCCCGCCAACCTGAGAACCCACGATCCAAAAAGTGGCTAAGTATGAAATGAGGGTTGTGTTCATGCTCTATAAAATCTCATGCCCATACTTTATAAAAGTACATATTTGGTATGTATAACTCGTTTCTTGGGAAATTTTCTAGGTGTGGAACTTGATGGATACACGTGTTCAGATTTCCACCCATTTTTATATCAACAGCCCGACTGACCTCTTCCCCGTTTCATATTATACAAAAATTTTGGAACACAAGTTTCTGAATACGCGGGTTTTTCTTTGAAATAAGATATTTCACATCCTTTAATAATTTTATGTAATTAAATTGTACAATATCAATATTTAATATTAATATTTTAGTATTGAAAATAATGTTTTTTAGGTAGTGTTAATATTAATAGGCTCGTCGGTCATGGACTAGATAATCTTGATGATCAGACTGAAGGTTTCATTGATTTTGAACAAGGACTTGATTGGACATTCAGGATGGCCGGGTATGAGGGCAAGAGACAAATTGCAGAGGAGCCGAATCAGGCTTGGTAGAAAATTCCATTGGACAACAACACGACAAATGATGAGACTTAGGCAGCATGGCATTAATCATAATTTTACGAAACAGGAGGCAACACAAACTTTCCATATGTTTGAAAGAATAACAAAATGGAGGACACAACTCTATGTAGCGAGAACATCTTCCTAAGGTCGTATTACATCCCATAGTTTGACAAACAAATGGACAGATGTGCTTTATCCAAGGGTGACTCATTATGCTTCCAATAAAGAAAATAATTTTCCCTTCCTCTTTTTGGGGCATATTTGATTTTTTTTTGTCTTTTTCAATAATTTTGGAAAAAAGAATAAAGGAATGTTACGTTACAATGGAGGAACGAGTGGTACAAACATACAAGTTCAAGGCGCAAGGACAAGACTGATGTTCAGAATAATGATACTCGAGAAAAATCCTCCATGGGCCAAGGGTGTTAAGACGCAGAAGAAAACTTCTACAAGGCTGGCGTATAAGGTATGCAAACGCGGTTAACAAAACACACAATGGTAACATCCTTCTATGTATGTTTAACGAGCCCAGAGAAGGTAAGCTCAGTGGTTTTTCATATTTAGAAATTCTGAAAAAACATAAAAGGAGACTCCATTGGGGTACCTTTTTCGAAGATAGTCTAGTCGGTTCGAAAAAGGGGTAAACTAGCACCGACAAGATGTCTATTCAAAACCATTTTAACGAGTGTGATAAGGACAAGATCACTCGGCCATTTTTTCATTTTTAAGGAGTCTGAAAAAAGCTTAACTATGGACTCTGTCAGAAATGTTCTTCTGGACCAGTTTAACAAGTGTGAGAGAATAAGGTCACTCGATGATCTTTTCAATTTTAGGGAGTTTGAAAAGAGCTTAACTATGGACTTCGTGGGGGTTCCTTTTTCATAAATTTAGTCCCTCGGGCCCAAAAAAGGGTTAAAATAATACCTGAGAGTACTCTTCTAGAGAACTGATGTTCCATAGAGTATACCTTTGTTCGTATAGTTGACCGTCCGGACTGAAAAAGGGGTAAACTACCGTCGGACAGACGTGACTTCAAATTTCAGTTTAACGAGCGTGAAAGGCCACAAGATCGCTCGACAATATTTTCATTTTTAGAGGGTCTAAAAAGGGCTTAAAAGAAGACTCGTTATATTTTTTGGGAGTTCTAAGGGTGAGGTCAAGAGAGAAGAAGAAGCATGCAAATGAGGCTCAAACTCGTAATCAGGAAAAACTACAAGGACTCCCGGGCCTACAGTGATTAGAGGCAACATGGATACCATAATGCAACCAGGATCTACCTAGGGCATCCATGTTTCGGTAAGCTCTACCACCAAGTCATGACACTTCTAAAGGAGCTATGATGTTTCCATGTCACAACCTGATGGGATCGATCCTATGGCAAAGAAAAAAGACAACGTGATACAAAAGTCATGGTAGAATCCTAACCTATATGTTCAAGTTGATCCTCGAAAAAAAAAAAATCACGGACCGTCGAAAATTACCCAAAACTCAAAAAAATTGTCCCGATACCTGATCATATCCCTCCCATGCAACTCTTGAATCACTCTAAATGGTTTTTGGTTTAAATAAAATCATAAGGGAGGCCAAAAAAGTGACAAAAAGAGGCCAAAAAGTCTATAAATAGAGGCTGGCAGCTCATTATCACCATTGTTTATTTGGAAATTGACTCTAGAGCCAAAAGACCCCCTTTGTCAAAAGCAGTGATTCTGGGAGCTACAGTAGATGAAACAAACTTCTGTCTAGGCCAAGTAAGTACAAACTCTCTTATCTTTCATTTTAAGTCTTTATTTTTACATTGGGTTTCATTTTTTAGGGGTGCGTCGACCTTTAAAAGGTCGGCCCTAGGTCCACGAGGGTTGTCTCAGGACAGGTCACGGGTACATTCGGGAAGATTAAACTCTACATGCGTGTACACGTGACTTTCACTATTACAGCCCGTGTGGACCCCCTTATTGAATGAAAAAGGCTTAAAAATCAAGGGTTAACTCTCCTGAACCTTGGTGTTTTGCAAGATGTATGTCCACTAAAGAGAAAGAGAGCATGAAGAAGTTAGTGAGTTGGTCAGGGAAGGCCCCAATGTTGTGGCTGCCTTAATGCAGTGTGGGTTACTCAATTTTTTCATATGTCCTTTTATGTGGGCACAACCTAGGCTACTGAATGCCTTGGTTGACTACTGGCATCCGGATGCAGAGGCATTCATGTTAGAGGGGCAGTTACTGGTGCCCACGACCGAGGACATTTACTTTTTGACTGGCCTCTCCAGGAGAGGGGAACCAGTCAACTTTCGGACTTGTCCTTCAGGGCCGCATAACATAGCAGAATTGATAGGTCTATACTGTGCGGATGATACAGATCGCTCGAGCTTGCAGGTGCCCATAAGCAAGATTACTAAATTATCATTACAGGTGATAGTATTGCTTATTGGGCGAATCATTGGTTCTGCGGCTCTACATCAGGCATCTCGTGCACAGATGAACTGGGCAGTCCAGTGCTTAAATGCACAAATGTTTTATTGGAGTACCACTTTGCTTGAGTGTATGAAAAGGCAGTTGACAAATTGTCGTTTGTGGACATGGAGAAACTTTGGGTTCAGGACCATTATGTGCTCATTCATTTTTGAGAGAGTTCTAAGTTTTAGTCCTCAAGTAGTGGTATGAGGACATCAAGCATCTCTACTAGCTATGTGTAGATGGGTAGTATTACTACCGCGACAGGGTGGTGGAAGGACCAATGGGTCCTTCGATGATGACTTCTTTGCGTGGTTGTCACGACAGATCCCGGTTATAGAGGATTACCTCTATGTCGGGATTGATTTCTCAAGAGACCCTGAGATACCAGTACCTCTTGCTGAGGAGCGAGGGGAGATGGGTAAGTCTCCACCTTTGTAGTTTTTCTGTGTTAAACATATGTAATTTTTTTGTTTTTTTTGTTATATATATCATTTTTTTGTTATACCAGAGTATTTGATGGATATGTGTTCGTTATGTGCAGATGTGGGACTAGTGTGACCAACTGACTATGCGAGGAACAGGCGTCATCCTCAGCCAGGGGCTGCACCTGCTGCCGCAGGGGGACCAACAGTAGCAAGAGATGTTCCAGCTGGGGAGGCTGAGAGGGTATTGAGATGAGTCGAGAGGAACTTTACTGCGCTCACTCGCACGATCCCTATGGTAGAGATTGAAGACCTGCCACCATCTATGCAACCTCATGTAGTGGGGGCACCACGGACATGGGCCCGGTTGTTTCTGCATTTATCCAACACTATGGATCAGTATAACAGGGCCCACAGGCCTTGAATTTAGCTAGAAAGTTTATATGCCACGAGCACTACTTGTATATATTTTTTGAGGGCATAAGCCCTGTGACTCGTTATTGGTCATATTTTTGGGGCGTTTGCGTCCATCTATGTACTCTGGTTACTTTATGATATTATATATGGGTTTTTTTTTGTCTTTTGTGTCTTATGGATCATGTGTGCAAAAAACAAAAAATGTATTTACAGGTTTATGTGAATGTTCTTTCATATGTGTGCAAGATGCCAATCTAAAATTTGATTAGCCAGAGTATCTGTAACTTGGTTTAATCTCATAGGAACATGAAAATATGTAATATAATCAAAGTTTCGTTCTAAGAGATGTACCCTAAGGAATCGTCAGTGTAAAGTTGGATCATGAACCCGGTATACTCTGTTTAATTGAGACACAACCGGTTGAGCATCGAGATAGACCTGGAGATGAGAGATACCGAATGACAAAGCGTCACAAAGAAACTCAATAACTTCACTATACTCGATGACATTATTTGTGGTGTCACCTAAGCATACACCTCCTGAAGATAATAATTGGCCTTGAGGTGTAAAGATTACCCAAGTTGCAGAGGCAAGCCTCCGAGTGTGCCGACTAGCACCATCTGCATACCCAACGAACACCTCAAAATCACATGACATCTTCCACAGTGACAAAAGATAACATCAACGACACATCCATAACACTAAAAGAAACTAAAAAGTAATAGTAAAAAGACTATACATGTGTTACAAAAAGTTACCCACAGTGACCTGCCTATGAGTAATACTTCTTGAGGTAGAGCCCATTTCGAGGCTTCGCCAAAGCATTCCCTTCAAAATAAACCAAACGATAAGCACTCTTTTTTAAAACTTCTTTTATGATGAAAGGTTCGAACCACATGGGTTTGAATTTTCCTACCCCCAGGGGGTCCTTATCTTGGTAATAGACCAGGACAAAGTCGCCTTCAGAGAAAATTTGAGGACGAACGGACCTATCATACTGACACTTGACCTTATGTTTATGAGCCTCGTTGTCCAGGGCCACATCACGACGCTGCTCATTAAGCTGCTCAAGGTATATTAACCGTTCTTCAAGTGGAGAAGTGTCTGGCAATAACTGTACTGCCAACTTTAGAGACGGGATCTGACATTCGATAGGCAAGACTTCCTCCAGCCCGTAAACGAGTTGGAAAGGTGAGAAACTGGTTGCAGTCTTAAAAAAAATTCGGTAAGCCCATAATATCGAGTATAACATCAAATGCCAATTTGACTTGGCTGAGTTGATCGTTCCCTGTAGAATGGTCTTAAGAGTTTTGTTCACAGCTTCCACCTAACCATTTGCTTGGGGGTAGTAGGGTGACGAATGTTCCTGCCGTAACCCAAGATTTGATGTTAACTCGTTCATCATTTGTTTTTGAAAGTGACTGCCATGGTCAGTGACAATCTCCCTTGGGATGCCGAACCTTGCTATTATTTGGTTGAATAAAAAGAGATTTGTAGTCTCTCCATCATCTATAAATGTTGGCATATCTTCAACCCACTTTGTGTAGTCTACAACTATGATGATATAGCGGTGCCCATTTGTTGAAGGAGGGTTGCATGTAGTGTAATCAATCCCCCACTTGGTGAGGGGACCAACTGTGATGAGAAGAAAGATGGGAGCGGGATGTACCCTCATCTTCCGAGAGAAGATTTGGCATGGGTGGAACTTCTTGACCGATTCGATACAATCTTTGATAAGTGTCAGCCAAAAGTAACATGCTCGTAGAATATTTTGGGTTGTTTCCAACCCAGACAAATGACCGCCAAAAGCTCTGGTATGGCAATCGTTAAGTATGATAATTGCTTCTTTGTGAGTGAGACATCAGCGTAAGATGCAGTCGACACCTCTCCGATACAATGTATCATCGAGTATGAGATAATTATTAGCTTGATGCCATATGCGTCGATGCTCATCATGAGAAGCAGTGGTGGGGCACTTCAAAGTCTGGAGATAGATAAATATATCTCCGTACCGGGGATCCAAATATGTGATAAAAAACATATCCCCCCTGATAGGCGATTCTTCGGGCACAACGTCACCTGACTCAACCGAAAGTTCCGAAATAAGCTCTGCGAAGACCAGTGACTTTTTGGACTTCGCTGAAATGAAATCTAAGTCAAACTCCTAGAGGATGACTATCCATCTACTGATCGCTCCACCTATTACCCATCGTGTCAACATGTAATGGAATGGATTCACAACAACAATGACGGTGGTCTTGTGAAACATAACATAATGATGGAACCATTGAACATCATGAATTGTTGCCAACACAAGTTTTTCAATATGAGAATAATTGAGTTCTAGTCCTACGAGGCCTCGGCTCAGGTAATAGATCACGTATTCTAAGAACACGTCATCTTCCTGAACTAAAACCATGCCAATGGTTGACTCTGCTGCAGCCAGATATAATAAGAAATCTTTGTTATAGTTAGGTGGCCATAACAGAGGGGAAGTTGTGAGGGCATGTTTCAATGCGTCGAAAGAGCATTGAGCGACATCGTCCCATAAAAGGGAACGTCTTTCTTTAGTAAGTGCATAAATCCCTTGGTGATCTCAGCATAGTTGGTGATGAAGCGTCGTAAAAAGTTCGCCTTGCCTTGTAGACTCTGAAGTTGAAGGATTTTGCACGGGGGGGGCAACTAAATTATTGCCTCCACTTTGAGAGGATCGACCATGATCCCTATCGTTGAGACGATGAAACCTAAAAAACATCCTGACGTTATGCAGAAGCTGCACTTGTTTGGATTCAAGCGAATCCGAAAGTAGTGACAACGTTCGAAGATAAGTCAGAGGTGTGTGGGATGATTCGTTCTCTTGCGATATCGATATGCTAAATCATCTAGATAGGCCTCGAATATATGCTTGAGGGCATGAAAAGAAAAAGACATGGCTCGATGAAAGGTTTCTCTAGCATTTTTAAGACCAAAAGGCATCTTACGATATGCGAATGTACCCCAAGGACAAATGAATGTCGTTTTGTGTTGGTCTTCGAGTTTGATTTGTATTTGATTATATCCCGAAAAATTGTCCATGAAAGAAAAGGCCTCACAACTATCACATTCATCAATGATCTGGTCGATGAATGGTGTTGGAAAATTATCTTTGGGACATGCCTTAATCAAATCACGAAAGTTGGTACATACATGAATCATGCCTTGATTTTTATTGACCGACAGAGGATTTGACACCCATTGGGTCAAATGGATAGGATAGATAAAACCCGCCTTTAGTAATTTCTCAAACTCAACCTTAATGGCTACTGCTTCCCTAGGATTAATTGAAGGAAGCTTTTTCTGAACAGGCTTGGCATTAGGATACATTGTGATTTCATGTTCGACTATTTTTGGATCGATACCTGGCATTTCCTCATAAGAACAAGCAAAAAAATCGCGAAACTCTTTAAAAAGATCTGTATAGAGTTGAATTTCTCCGAGGGAGCAATCAACACCGACAAAAACATTCTCCACAACGCCAGTGTTTCAGGAGATATTGATCGGTATGGTTTCAATGATAGTTTCCATATTACCCTCAGCATAAATTTCGTGTGTAGCTAAGAGATTAATAGGACATGACCGATCTCCCGTCATAGTCACGATGAATTCTCTTTCCTCGATTCAGCTTAACTTTGGGAGGAAATATGATCTGTGATGAAGATCTTCCCAAGGTTTGTCCAGACTAGTCATTGCTTCAATTACTGCTTCGTCAGAGGGAAAGACTAAGTCTAATGAATCGGTGTTAGCGAGAGAACCTTGAGCCCAAATAGGCTCTAGAAGTGGATCTAACTCTTGTGCAGGAGTTGGATCAGTGTGAGCTGAAGCCTGCTGGACTAAAGAGTACGCTACTTCAGCTACGGATAAGGGAATGGACATGCCCGGGTGCCCTGTCCCATCCATCATGGTCGATGGGGAAGGAAGTATCCACAGATCGTCGACATAAGTCATGCGGAACAATGAAACTTGAAAAATCTCAACCTTATGGTGATTAGATATAAACCTGATATCACCTTGAGGGGGCGGGTAATCGAAGGTACCCATCAAAGATGGGCACAAACCAACCCCTACGTTGACTACACCTAGTTGAGGATTATCAATCATCGGGACTGTGGATGCCCCCAATGCAGGGTCAGGTCTAGAGAAATACAATTGATCGATGGTCACAATCCGGCCCTCGTGTGGAAACAACAAGACCCAAAAAACTGTAGCAACCACAACTTGCATGGCATAAGTCCAAATCCTTCCTAACAAGATATTATAGTCGAGGGGTGCATCGACTACTTCTACCTCGACACACACGGTATTCCCTCCTAACTACATAGGGAAAGAAGGAATGATACCATGTGGTCGAAACGAACGACCGTCGAAAGCAGTGAGGAGAGTAGGTGATGGATACAAAACGGGCTGGCCAACGGCCTTCCAACATTCCAACGACATAACACATGTCGAGGCGCCCTCATCAACCACCGTGCGGAAGATATTCCAAGTAAAAGTTTTCATGGGATAAGCCACTACTATCTAAAACGTGAAGTGGTAAGGCAGATGAGGTTTTAAGTCAGTTGTATCTAGCATGATTGTACCTGGATTACAAGTCTTGGTAGATCCTAAAGCGGTTAACAAGGCTTTCCTCTTGGAAGGGCAGCTTTGGAGGACCTCCAAAGAAGACATGGCACAAGGGGTTTGTGATCAATCTTCCACCATAGAGTAGTTCTGGGCGGCCCTTGCGTTTGAGTTATGAGAATATTTTTTGAATGCACCTTTGGGAATGTGTGTCATTGTTTCTCCCAACGTATTCTCAATCTCTAGAGGAAGAGATGGGAGTTTAGCTTCTTTACCCTTCTCGGAAGTGCTTGGTTTACTATAGTCATGTGCTCTAGTCGATATAAAAGCATCACCCCTCACCATATATACGTTCGTGAATGCGGGGTTGTTCAATGGTGGAGAGGGCCCTTGGCTGCCCCCTTCCGTGCTTCCAGAGGCATGTGCTAGATTTTGCCCATGTTGGAATGGATTGGTTAACACAACAGGCTGTTGCTGTGTCACAAAATTTTGGGCCTCTGCAAGCCAGGGACAAAGGTGAGTTGGGTGGTCCTCCACACACAGGTTGCATGGATACCTCGCCTTTCGTTTCTCAGTATTTCTCCCGCCAGGATTATCGATGGGTTTCTTATCCCCCTTACCCTTCTTTCGTTGTTTTTTCTTTCCTTCAGGCTGTTGGGTGGCCTTTGGATTAGTCAATTGCACTGTGTGTACATCCGACGTTTTGGTAGGGGGAGAAGCCAAAGCAATTGTTTGGCTGGCCACAGAGTGTTGTATAGAAAATTGTTGCAACTGATTCGTTAGTTGCTCAACGGGATTTGTTTGTGCTGAACCAACAATACCATCGGCATGTGGTCTAGCTCTCTATTTGGTTTTATCAAGTATTGAGCGTGGTGCATCTGGCAAGATCTCGTATAATAAACCGGACTAAGAATAGATTAGCTCAAGTTGTTGAGCTCTCATGATGGCGTCTTCTTCGGAAAATACTCCCGACGTCGCGACATCTTTGGACAATTGTGGGACCAAAGACTTAAGGAACCACTCAACCAAGAATGCTGGTGGGACTGGTACCTTAATTAAACTCTTTCAACATCTCCATTCTCTGATGTGATCAGAGATATGGTCCACTTTTGTCTATGAGAAATTGGCCAGCAATTATGTACTAGCGTCGTATCTCACCGGTAATTGGAAATGTTTTAGGAAATCCATAGCCAATTCACCGAAGGAAGAGTATCTTGAGCGGTCGAGATCAATGTACCATTTCGCGACACTCCCAATGAGAGTGCGTTGAAACAATCGCAACTGAATGGAGTCGTCTTTCAACGAGTTAGATGAGCACCAAAGATGGAAGGTAGTCACATGATCTTATGGATCTTCGTTAGGCTTGGCTTCGAACTTTGGGATGTCCAAAGGAAACTTTGTCGGCATAGGAGGCCAACGCGGATCGTGACAAATAGGGTCATTCAACAACCTTGTCAAATCTGGCAAATGCAAGGTTGCCAAAAAGGGTAGTTTGGGTTGTTGGTGATAACTGGGGAAAAAGGGGCCTAGAGTTTGACTAGCACCAGGTTGCCAGGAAAAGTTTGGCTGCTGGCTTGGGTTCTGGTAAAAACCATGGCCATGGCCAACGTATGGATTTTGCATGTGAGGAGACATCAATGGCTAATTTCCAAAATAGGACATAGACAGTTGGGCACTCATTACATTCGAAGGACTTTGGGAAGGATTGCCCCATGTCGGTCCTGTGGGGATAGGCATAGTACTCTGTCTGGGGTTCCATTGATTGTGGAAAAAATTACCCCGGATCGGAATTCTGGATGAGGGAACGGATCCCTGCCAATAATTCCAAGGCCCTGATGCGTAAGAAGTTCCTGGGTGTGCCCCCTGTGCAGGAATAGTACCCTGCATAGGAAAAGATTGTCCAAAACCGGGATTGCCCCCAGTCGGGAAAGAAACTAACGAGAAGGTGTTGTTACCAAATGCACCGAACAAATAAAATGGTGTAGAACCTATCGACACATTATGTGAAGGTGGTCCTTGACTCCCCGCTCCAAATAAACTATGGTATGCAGGTGGCCCGGCGGATTGCCGATGCGTGCCACCGAGCGAAGGGGACGAAGGAGGTATATGAACTCCCCCGTAAGGAAAAGCGTTAAAAGGAGCAGGAGTGCCCCCCATGAGTCCTTGTAGAGGAGTGTTAGAGCTCCCTTCCCCTAGACCTGAAGTCTATGAAGTGGAGTAGGAAAGTATAGGACTTGTACCTGAACTAGGCATCACGTATGAGAACGGAGGGCATGTCTTACTTGGTGTGAAACGGGTTGTGGCCGCGCTAGAGATGGGATCAGACCACTGTGTGATGTAGAGGCAGTCGAGACCGTGGTGGCTCGAACCAGTGACGGTGGGTTAAGAGGTGGAAATGCTCCTGTGGTGACAACCGTAGTGGGAATTGAAGAATTCCCAAAAGGAGTAACAACATTTGTTTCCATTGCTATGTGCGACACTATCTAGCACTTGTAAAGATGAATCGGTACGATGGTGGGTTCCGAAAGATCAGTGGTGGAGGTTTCAACCAGACCAAAATATTTCACTCCAAGGTCTAAAATGGTCGATTCCTCTGGATGTTGGTCGGGCACAATTTCTTGTGACTCAGTCACTTCAAAAGACCCTTGTTTGTCTAGCTTTCGCCTTAGTGGTGGCGGGAGTGTCTCCAGTGTAACCAGCAGTAGGCCAAGAAGCCTTCGTGACCAGTGAATCTTGTGATCCTCCACTATGTGAGAATATCAAAGACACTCTAGGGCATTCTAATCATTCAAAAGCAACACACACTAAAAAAAGTCCCTATAAGATAAGACATGCAAACACTAAATTAATTGTAAAAACAGTTACAACAACCAACACTAGAGCAACTTACCGTTGCAAGTGCAACTCGAAAATGGAAGCACCCTCCAGGTATACTCTGCAAAGCATGGCCCGATGTCTATCCTAGGTAACATGGTATACCCCTGCAGTCACCTATGTATGTCCCTAAAAAAGATAGGCAACTAGGTTGCCAGCACGCGAACAGTCACCAAGTAGGTACAGTCAAAAGTTAGGTAGACCATAATGAGCAGGGTATCGAGCCTAAAACCTGTCAAGGGTATCAAGAGCAAGTGGTCCAGAAGACAACTGAGGACCTCGAATGGATTCAAGACCCATGAAGCCCTGTGGCAAATGCAAACGACAGAATCCCAAGACAAGCCCTCTATATGTGTTATCCACTATGATTGGTCCAGCTTTGGAGGGGTTATATCAACAACCTAACCGACCTCTTCCCCTTTTTCTATTATACAAAAATTTTGGAACCCAAGTTTCCGAATACGCGGGTTTTTCTTTAAAATAAGATATTTCACATCCTTTAATAATTTTATGTAATTAAATTGTACAATATCAATATTTAATATTAATATTTTAGTATTGAAAATAATGTTTTTTAGGTAGTGTTAGATAGTTGATAGGGATCACCATCTGTAAACAATCACAAGCTTTAGCCCGCCAGCCTTGGATTCCATCTGTCAATTTGTATATGGAGGAACTCTGAGTGTTGTTTGAATGACACAGAATAATAGAAATGCAATGTTGAGCGGGCCAGCCCGCAAGTCTACCTGTCAATTTGTATATCGCGGAACTCTTGGGTGTTATTTGTAGCTCATGGAACAATAGAGGCCCAATTTTGAGCCCACCAACCCGAGAACTCACGATCCAAAGATTGGCTTAAGTATGGAATGCAGGATCAGTACATGCTCTATAAAATCTCATGTCCATACTTTCTAAAAGTAGATATTATGTATTACTCGTTTTTTCAGAAAATTTCTTGGTAAGGAAGTTGGCGGACTCACGTATTCATATTTCACTTACTTCTATATCACCAGCCCGACCCACCGACCGCTTCCTTGTTTCATATTGTACAAACCTTCTTGTCTAATTAAATTGTACAATATAAATATTTAATATTAATAATTTAGTATTGAAAATAATGTTTTTATATAATGTTAAATACTTAATAGGGATTACCATCCGTAAACAATCACACTCTTGAGCCCGCCAGCCCTAGAGTACGTCTGTCAATTTGTATATCGTGGAACTCTGAGTGTTGTTTGTATGGCATGAAACAAAAGGAGTGCAATGTTGATCAAGCTAGCTCGCAGGTCCGCTTGCCAATTTGTATATCACGGAATTCTGGATGCTATTTGTAGGTCATGGAACAATAGATGCCCAATTTAGAGCCCGCCAGCCTGAGAACCCGCGATCCAAAAAGTGGCTAAGTATGGAATGCAGGATTCATTCATTCTCTATAACATCTCATGTTCATACTTTATAGTACATATTTAGTGTGTATTACTCATTTTTCGGAAAATTTCTAGGTGCAGGATTTGGCGGATTCGCGTCTTCAGATTTTGATTGTTACTTTTATATCACCATCCTGACCGACCTCTTCCCGTTTCATATTGAACAAAATTTTTGAATCATGGGTTCCTACATAGGTGTTGTGAGGGAAATCCCCTTACGAACTAGCAAATAGGGTTATCTTATGCATGTAGATATGACCAAAAGAAATCTACTTTCTACCTTCATCCCCAGACTTAAACCCCATTTCTTTTCAGCAAATACATGGTTAGACCAACATACCTTGTTCTGGATGTTTGATGTAGATCCTTCTTCACGCTTGATCGCTTGTTAGCAGCTCTCCTCCCAAGGCTAACCTGCATACAAAACAAGCAACAAACTACACATGCATTTTACTTAGAGACTAATGGGTTAGAGATTCAAACATATATTTACTGTACTATGAAGAACTCATATAGTGGGATGGGAAAAGCATTTATTTATTATTAACTTTAATGAATCAACTTACAATGTCGAGACCAGCCACTGCTCCGCGAACCTAACCCTGGGCTCCTCTTCAAATGTCCTCCAACTTCTTTGCTTTGTATCTCTTCTTGCACAAGGATGGCTAAAGGGTTGGGACAATGGGAATATGAAATTGGGCAGAGTTTCTTTACTATCTTTCTCCTCCTTCCAAATGGGACCCCTAACCCTTCTTTTATAGGTTAGAAGAAGCTAGGTATTTGGATGAACCCTCAGCCATGCATGGCCGGGAGTTTCAGTTAACTCCCCCAAAGCTGTGTGTTCCATCGGAAAATTTCCTTTTTTCGTGCTTTTGTCGTTCCACATGCCCTATTTTAGGTTAGTTAGCGTGTACACCCATGCAGTAATGGAGTAGGGCGTGTGGGCCCTTATAAAAATTTCCCTCTCACCATTGCGCTTTCGTTGTTCCCCTACGCATAAACAACAGCCGAAATTCCACGACATACAAATTGACAACCGATATCTGTCACTGAGATGCAATATGACCATCGTCCCTTCATGTCTCCTGGGTATATCTTCTGCCCTTTTTATTTTGTAACCCGCCTGACCGCTTTCCATACTTGGGCATTTCTTGGAATCGGTTTCGCGGGTTGGCGGGTGAACAAAATGTACAATGCTTCGTCGCAATTCTCCATCACCGCTACCTTCGTACTTGTTTCCATATATGCAATAATTAAGCTTTAATTCTAGTAGTTCTTCCTGTAGGAACCATTAAGATTGTCATTAATGTCCAGAAGTCCGGAGAAGATTTGTCATTACTAAGAATTAAACCAAGATTTGCACAAAATTATGTTATCCTTTCCATGTATTCATTTCAAACAAAATACAATATGTTTTTGTGCGCTGGCAGGTTTGCGCCTTTAAGAAATTTCTAATTCTTAATCTCTCTTCGTCGTCACCGTGACCTTCGCACTTTTTTTTAAATATACAATTAATGAGCTATAATGGTAACATCTCATTCCACATGAACCCTAGAGATTGTCATTGATCAGTGAAAGGCTCGAGAAGATATTCCATTGATATGCATTAAACCATAATTTGCGTAGGGTTATATTATCCCTCCCCAATTTTCATTTCAAACATCATCTCGAGAAAAAAAAAATTCTCATTACCTTGTGGTAGAAGTTCTTTCCAGATACAGTAAACACATTCGGGCATAATGGCCAGAGGTTCCACTATTCCAGGGCATATTCTTACTACTCATCTCCCTCCGCCCAGGAGAAAAAAAAGGAGATGCTTCCTTGGTACACCGAGAGATATATTTCAAGCCAAAGAATTCCAAGGTAACCCTACCTGCTCAGAGATCCTACCCAATTGCATTGATGGTTGGCGTAGACGTTGATGTCATGGATTTCGAGCAGGAATAAGATGATCTGATGGGCGATGATATGGCAATGAATGATGGCAATGCAGAGACTCTTCCCACTCCTACACCCAAATTGAAATCAACCATAACGGGAGGAACTTACTGGCTCAGTGATGGCGGTCCTGACAACACCAAAAGAAGTTTCAGAAAAGAAACTGACGTTGAACGCAATAGCCGACTTGCAGCATGAAAGTAGGAATTCTAGAGTTCCAATTAGTCCATTCTGGGCAAAAGAGTTTCACTATAAAGAAATGATATGTTGATGCTCCCAGAGATATATTTCAAGACAAAAAATTATTCACTTGTGGGACTACTATCCTATTCTCTGGATATACAATTAACATCTTTGGTGATCAGGTCCAGAACTCTCACTGCTGCAAGGCATTTTTCTACTAGTCATCTACTTCCACTCGGAATGGATTAATTTGGGCCTCCAAAATTTCACGTGCAACCTGTGTCCCTGGATTTTTTTTTACTATGCAGAGGCGGTTTCTAGTTGTGTCCTAAGTTTCAGTTAAGGGCTATTCCATTTGCCCTGCAATGTTTTTCGTCTTCTTCCTCACGGGAAGCTTCTAAAAAACTATCAATTTTACCACAAGATGATTCATCGAGGAGAAAACTGCAAGGATCTTGCATACTACAAATCTCGTGCCTGTGTTTATGGCAGATACGCTCAATGTTTGGGCTCGAAGAAATGGGTCCAATTTCTAAGGATAGATGTACAATACTCAGTGTTTTTCCTTTTTTTTAAAATGGATTTCCTATTAAAAAAATTTGCCTTGGAGTCTTCGTTGTTGATTCTTTTCTTGATTTAACGCATGTTCTCATTGGCATGGCTCGGTGCTCTCATAGTTCTTCAATATTGTGTTTACTTAGGTAATTTTTTCTAAGATGGAAAATCTAACAATTATATGACAATGTACTGTGTCACTCCACCGACCCTTTGTGCAAACCAAAATTGGATTACACACAGTTTCAAACCAATGTTCAATTCTATTCGTAATGCAGATAGAACATAGCAATACCAATGTACAATCTTGCAGCAAAATCGTCATTCTTGTTTCTAGACATGTAATTATTAAGTTTTAATGCTAACAACCCATAATGCAAGAAGTTTAATACTGAATTTAATATGTTACAGTCATGGAAGAATGTATCAAGAATAAAGTTACACCCACACGTTCCAATAAAATCTCATATTGAACAAAGCATTTGCTGGAAATTAGTAGAAAATGAAGTAAGATCTAATCTTCAACAATGCATTTGCTGACAATTAGTAGAAAATGATGGTTTTGCAACAATGGCGCTTCTTTGAAGCCAATTCACGCTTACGAAAACTACCCTCCGCCTTTCTATTCTCCCACTCTTTTATTCCCTGTAGTTTCTCTTCCTCGTTACTTAATTTTTTTTTTTTATAAAATGCCTTGCTACGCGGCTTGGCGAATTCATGCATTTCCACCGATCGCTTCCCATTTCTTTAAATTGGCCCTCTATTGTTCTGTGTCCTACAAGTAGCACCCATAGTTCCGCGATATACAAATTGACAGGAGGACTTGCGCGATGGCTGGCTCAACATTACACTTCTATTTTTCCGTGACCTCCAAATAACATTCGGAGCTCTATGATATACAAATTGACACATGGGCTCTAGGGCTGGCAGGGTCAAGATTGCCTTTGTTTACGGATGGAAAAGTGCTAAAACGACCCATACCACATTTTCAGCACATAAGCTATACTAAGGGGAAAATAATTTCCTCTATAGTTATGTGTCCTACAAACATCACCCACATTTCTTCCCTATACAAATTGACAGCCGGACTTACAGGCTGGCTGACCGACTGCTTCCCCATTTCATACCCAGACACTTCTTTGACCGCGGATTCCTGGTAGGCGGGCTCTAGATTGGAATTCTATTGTTCGATGACCTGCGAATAGTACCATCACATCCACGATATACAAATTTGTTACATATGTGAATATATTGGCCCTTATTTTCCGTCTTCTATACTTGGCCAAATATTCGTTTCTCTTTTCCCTGAACTTTCTCTTTCTCATCAATTATTCATTTTTTCGACTATGTCTGGCTGCGCGCGTGGACGGACTTGTGGGTTCATGCTTTCACTCATTCTCTTATATCGTGACACTGACCGACCACTTCACCATTCGATACCCAAACACTTCTTCGAACCTGAATTCCCGGTAGGCGGGCTCTAGATTGGACTTTTGTTGTTCCATGGCCTGCGAACAGTACCATCACTTCCACGATATACAAATTTACATCCGGACTCAGATCATACCCTCTTCCGTATTATGGTCCACCTATCATTCCCTCTTCCCTGGTATTCATTTTGCACTGAAAACTTTCGAGAAATACAATTTAACTGTTGGGTCCTCACGTCTTCTGTGGAACTATTGTCACCCCATTTTGAAGCATGTCTGTCTTCTTTCCATACTTCACCATTTCTTCGAATTTATTTGGTGGATCGTCGGTTTGGCGGGTTCAATAAATATTCAATTCCTAATCGTTGTTTCTTGTGCCCGTGCACCTTTGCAATTAGCAATTACCAATTACCAATTATATATAAGATCTTATTTCTAGGCATGCAATTAGCAAGCACTAATTTCAAACATCATGGAATGTCATTTGTGCATCGTCGGGTTGGTCTGTTCATGAAAAATTCAATCCTCACTTCCGAGAATGAGTCCCCCCGACCGTTTCCCTATTCCATACTTAGCCACTTTCCTAGAATTCCGCAAATATACAAACCGGCCATTGAACTGCCCCATCATGATCTCTTTCGTTTTACACGTTTTGCAGTCAAAAATTTCGATACATAAAATTTGACTGTGGAACACTCACCTCTCCTGAGTATCCTCGTAACCCTTTTTTGAATACCGTTCGACCGCTTTTCAGACCTTCCCATTCTTTCCTTGCTCTCCCCCATCTCTGTGACCTTCGCACTTGTCTATAATAAAAGAAAAAAAAATTGTTATATATATATATATACAAATCTTGTTTCTAAATATGAAATTACTGACATTTAATTCTAACATCTCATCATGTAGGAACCGTATAGATTGTCATTGATGGGAGAAAGGCTCGAGGAGATCTCTTATTAATGCTCATTAAACCAAGATTTGTGGGGGGTTATATTATCCCTTTTGAGTGTTGATTTCAAAATCATGAAATGTCGTTTGCACATCGTCGCCTTGGCACGTTCACGAAACCTCCAATCCTTAATTTCTCTTCGTCGTACCCGCCACCTTTGCATTTCTAAATATGAAATAAGTAAGATTTGCTGCTAACAGTTCACCATGCACCACCCATACAAATTGTCATTAATTAGTGAAAGGCTCGAGGAGCTTTCCCATTCATAAGCATTTAACCAATATTTAGCAGAGAGTTACATTATCAGCTCTAACTGTTCATTTCAACCATCATCTGGAGCAAACCAATGTTCTCATAAACCTATGGCATTAGCTCAATAGCAGTTCTATGGAGATACAGTGAACATCTTTGGGTGCGAGGACCAGAACATCCAGTGGTCCAGGGCATATTCTTATTACTCAACCTCTTTCGTAGAGAACCAAGTAATTTGGACCTCTGGGATTGCTCGTGAAGGCTGTGTCCCTAAGGATTTTGACTGTAAGGACCTGGTCTCTTGATGCGCTGATAAATTTATTTCAGACAAAATAATTATTCCACTGCGGGACCGCTCTTCTGTTTCTTTGTCACCTCAGGTCTTCCGCCAGATGCTAAAATTGTTGGAGCCAACATTGACGTTCAGAGGAGAAGATTGCAAATAGTTCCTAGCAAAGAATAATAACGGGTTGGACCTCTGGCCCCATTTATTGGAAAACCCGCTTCTAGTTACTGAAGATATTACAAGATTGCAGGTTAGTTCATTTAGAAATCCATTTCGTGAAATTGTCTGGTTGTTTACATGAATAACGAGACAGAAGTCCACACCAACTATTTCTTGGATAGCTCTTTATATTTTGTATTTCACAGTCAACGAACAAGCCATTTTTGAATGGGGCAAGTTAATTTCCCATGAAATCTGTTCCCAATTGTCAATCTTCAAAGGGGAAAATAAATTTTATATGTCATCCTACTTAGTTTTTGCGATAGCGCATTCCTGTTGGTTTCCACAACTGTCTCTGTCCAATAATGTCAACTGGGAATTCGACCCAGTAACGTTTTGGTACCAGGTCTTGTGGAAGCACAAGGCTTCCCACTGTTTTTATGAGGTTTTTAATGGCTTCGTGTCTGTTTTCAATGTTTTGTTGTTAGGAGAAGATGCTCCCCGCATATCTAAACAGGAAACCAGTTTTTTGGATAGGAAGGGGACACTTAAACATTTGGATAATTACACTGTAAAAATAATTTTTGGCTCCACGGAAAAACCTGCTCTCCTTCCATGTCACATTACGGATAGACTGTTTGTTGCAGAAATAGCACGATAATACAATTATTGGTTGCATCTATTGCAAAAGAAGAAGAAAAAAATAGTTCATTCCTCTGCCTTGGAATGTAGGGAAGTTTGTGTTGAAAAACATCAACAAAGTTGATGAATTCGCAGTGCATTCTAGCATCTCCACCCTAAGATATGTTGAGATCATAAGCGGGTTCGACCCCTATAATATTTTTCAACAACATTTACAAACACTTGGCCTCGGTGATTGTTTTTTCAAAAAAAAACTTCCCGAAAATAGAGACAGTGGAGACAACGCTCCTGCCTTTGATGTCGGTGACCTAGACACAATGCAAAGCTTCACTAAATTGTACATGCAACAGGGGAAAGGCCCTGGTGACAAGAGTGTTCAATTGAAAAATAACACTCCAAAAAGTACGATATCCCGGAGCATCGCTCCAATGGCCCACCACAATAACAAAGAAACTCAGAGTTATTCAAACGGAGGAGCAGATAATGACCCTCCTCACTCTAAAATTGATCGTTCTCACAAGCTTCCAGTAGAGAATAAGAGAAAAAAAAATGTGGGGCAGGCGAAAGAGCCAGAAATTCAGAGCGAGAACATGGAAGTTGACACTGATCTGGATAGCATGCTCTACTACCTTGATCATCCTGGAGACGCCTTCCAGCATTGCCATCCAATGGACATATCCGTTACCAAATTTTTTTACGAAGATGAATCCTTCGTCTTCCAGAGCGTTGTTTTTTATAGCCAGTCCAAAAAATTGATAATTGAGAAAAAAGATGTAAAAAATAAGAAAGGAAAATCTCGTGAAGAGGTTGACCTTGCCAAAATGCAGTCGTCCCAAATCTATCAACTTCACAGTGCGACCGGAGAAGCACTTCATGATTCCATTGGAGGCATCAAGGTCGATAATGCCAGACTGAAGGACCGGGTCAAGGAATTGGAAGAGGCTTTGATTCCTATGCCATTGCTTGTCAATCCTTTGGAAATAGCCATGCCTGACACCCCTGCAGCCAACGTAAAAGCATCCTCCACCCTCATTGCATCCTGTAGAGGATATGTGGAGAACAATATCAAGAAAATAATGGAACTAGATACCGAGGCGTGGAAAACATCACAAACCATCACATCCCTTGGAACCAGGGCACATAGTTTGCTCTAACATTTGCAGGCGGAGTTAAATAATGAAGAAAAATTCTTTTTAAAAATGGTCCTTCCTTTTGGCACCATTGTCAACAATATGACAGAAACAAAAAGAAGAGAACATGATACTCCATCCAAAAACTGGATCGGTCAATTGAATGCATGTTGGAAAGAAAAAGTGAAGAACCTGCATCTCATTTTTCAGTCATGTGAATAAGCCATATCAAAGAAAGATAAATTATTCACAAGGTTTTCAAGAATAAACTTAGCCGGAAAAACCAACGACTTCCAAGACCCCGACTTAATCGCAAACTCCTTGCCCTTAACTAGGCAAGAGTTTGATAAATAGGTTGCTATGTTTAAGGCCTTGTCTCTGGAAATTTTTTATAACATCCTTCACTTTGATCAATCTCACATCGATGACTGGCTAGTCAAATATTCAGTACAGAATGAGGAAATTCATCAGACTATGTGTAATCTTTCTATCGACTTTCGCGAATTAGAAAACAATGTTTTCAACATTAAAATATGGAATGAGATCAATGTCGCCCCAATGAGAAGCTACATTGAAGAATGGATCGAAAGGGAATTGAAGCAGGCCGCTCACGAAAGGCAACATGCAGTTACCAATATTCCAGCAGCCGTGGATGACATCATTGAAACCGCAGCTGTCGACGACATCAATGAAACCACAACCGCAAGAAAATAGCCAAAGGGCTCATATGTACCCTCACTGTAAGTCTACTGATCGCATCCTACTTTGTTTATCAACACAGGTATTCCACTTTCTTAAATAGAGATGTGTAGGCAAAGACTTATACCTTTCAATTTATTTTTTTTGCAAGTATTGCACTCTATCTTGTTTCTACAGTCCTGTTTCTTGTACATATTTCTCTAATGATCTGCGGGAGCCCCAATCCCAATCTACATGACAAACACATTCAAATTTAGATTTATATGTAACAGACTCTAATTTTTTTGTATATTTCAAAATTTCCAGTAGTATGTAACAAACTTTTATTTTTTGACATATTTCAAATAAAACTGGTTTCTTATCTCCTTTTCAATTTATCTCTTCATACATTTTTATCTTTCACCAGTCTGTATGACAAATGGATTTCAATTTTTATATGTAACTGACTTTTATTTTTTTATATATTTCAAAATAAATGGTTCTATACATGCCAAGCGTCATTTACTTATGCCCCATGTTCTGTGATATACATATTGCACACCACATTTCCGTGATATACATTTCAAAATTTCCAGTAGTGTATAACAAACTTTTAGTTTTTTACATATTTGAAATAAAACTATTTTCTTATCTCCTTTTAAATTTATGTCTTCATACATTTTTATCTTTCACCGATCTATATGGAAAATGCATTTAAATTTCCAATTTTTTTCTTCCACTGTGAACAAATTTGTAATTTGTTATCTACTTTCCAAAAATAAATCTTGCTCTACATGCCAAATGTCATTTACTTATGCCCCATGTTCCGTGATATACATGTTTCACACAACATTTTTGTGATATACATTTTGCACCCAACACTTCCGTCATTTACAATTCGACCCCATTTTCCACAATTTGCTTTCCAACCTCATTGGCAGGGACTACGCTGCCACGCAGCCTTGTTAAAATGGTGGTGTTTGATGGTAGCCAATGGTTATTTATCCTTCCACAATTTTTGGACTATTGTGTAGTTTTTGTTTTTCATGTATAAATCAAATCATTTGGCAAGCTACTAATATTTTCACCTTTTTTATTTTTTTCCATGCAAAAATTTCTTCTTCACTTAAAAAATAAAACTTATCCTTTTAAAGAGAGTATTTATTATTCTTCTCACAAGATTTAGTTTGTGCTTCTAACTTTGTGAGATTTAATGTTCTTTAAAATATTCTTGCGATTGTGCTTGCAACAGAATAATTCTTCTTTCATGGAATTTCTGAATTTTTAATGGCCAAAAGCCTGATTATGGTCAAAGACCTAAAGAAATCAGAGAAATTGTGAATGAAGTGTGGTCAATGGTTAGGATTAGGAAACAAAGCTCTGATACCAAATTTGTTGAACCACCCGATCAGAACATGAGCATCTAAAATATTCAAATATAAAGAAGTCCATTTAGGATAATAATATATATATTGAATAATTGTATGAGAAATATGATAGTACAGTATGATCATGATTACAAATGAGAGTCATATATATACCCAAGAACAGGTGCCCTTTCACTAAGGTGTCTCTTCATAAATTAGTGATTGTTGTTAGCATTTAAATTTTATATCTATATATACATATTGATATTTATTATAGTCGTTGCAACGAAGTTCCAAATCTATACCAAAATTCTATTTGACAATCATGTATGGTACCTAAGTTCCAAACCTATACCAAATTTCTATTTGACAATCATGTATGTTGCCCTTCTTATTGAGTTCCCTTGAATTGGGCCTATTTTCAACTGTAATAAAGCCACTTAAGAAAAATTTGTGGCCAAACTCTAGCGGCAACAAAGACCTCCATAAAGTAAGTTGGGGCTTATGTTTCACATATAGAGATAAAGGAGGAATGGTCATTCTTGCACCAAACTTAGGCTCGGGACTTATGTGTAGAATGGATCATTAAAACCATTAAGGGCTAGGAAGTATATAAATGTTTGTTGAGGAATTGTATCACTTTGGGAGCACCTTATGGTTTCAAGGTATAGAGTAATATCAATCTATAGACCCTCATGATTACACTGACCCATATTAAGAATAAATGGATGTTCATGGTAAAGAGAATTTGGTAGGCCTAAGAGGTCATCAAAGACACACTAGTATTGTAGAGTGAATCTCTTAGGATGGGGATTTTTTCAATTAGCATAACCTACAGTGGTCAGTGGTCACCAATAGTGTTGCAGGACAAAAATCCCTCAACAGAGACTACTTCGTTCTTGAGTAATAGTGTAAAATATATATGTTTCCTTAGATTTTTCTTCGTTCTCGAGTAAGATTGTAAAATAGATATGTTTCCTTATTTTTTTTATGACAATGATAGTGGAGGTTGTGAAAATTAGGAAACTTTGAAGAGATAGTTCAATCTTATCATAACAATACAATTATTCTAGATAAAAGGGCAAAGTCTGATCCTAAATAACCTTTTCTTGAAGTTGGCTCTCCAAATATTGTGATGGCACGTCTTCCCATTTGGCATGGTGTCTTCATCTCTTGATGATCGATGATTTGCCTGATGATCGATGATTTGTCCTATGATACTTTTTGTCCATAATAATTTAAAAAAAAAGGCAATCAAAGCAAACCAATTGGTCTGTAATAATTAGTCCAATCCAAGCAACCAATTTTGTCTATAAATCAATGCATGCCTTTAAATCTAAGTTCACTAGATAGATTTGATAGTTCCATTAAATCTAAATCAATGCGTTCCTTTATAAAATTCTTTTGTATTTGCTCTATCTTTCTCCAGGATTCACGAGAGATACTACAGCCCCAACCTTCACATCCATAAAGAATAACAGGTGTAACAAGAGTCTCAAAGAGGATTTTCTTCTTATCACAACTCCAAAGATCAGTTGATTTACAATTGTTTTCAAGCCCATAATAAGCTTTCCATCCCCCAATAATCCTTTTCTCATTGCTATAATTCCAACTGAGCTTATGGTGAATATCAATTCCAAGATATTTGTATGAAGTCACTTCCTCCAAGTTTTTTTTTTCATATACAAAGGTACTATAAGGGATCTTATTGCATTTAATAATCATGACCTTAGTCTTATCATTATTAACAGTCATACCCATATTGGAGAAAAAATCCTTGAGGATTCTTAGTTGGTTTTCAAGATCATGGGGACTCCTTGCCATAAGAACGATATCATCAACACAAAGAAGAATATTGGTGACTATACCAATGAGAGTAGGGCTGACACAACCTGCTTTTTCCAAGCAATCTTCTAACTTGTCAATGTATATGCCAAAAAGGGTAGGGGACAAGGGACAACCTTGTTTGACTCCAATATTGTAGTTAATCTCTTTTGACCACCACCAGTGTTTTTTAAATTAGCAATAATGTACTCATACATCCTTATTGAAGCAACCCTCAACTCGAGAGGCACTTTTATCTCTTCCAACCTATTCCAAAGGTTTTTCCTAGGAACCATGTCAAAAACTTTTCTAAAGTCAACAAAACAACAAAACAGATTGATTTTAGTATTGCGAAACTCCTCTGCAATGATCCTAAAGGTAGCAAGATGGTACACAGTTGAATGATATCTCCTAAACTCGGCCTGGCCTTTATCTCTTTTACCATAAATTTCTAGCCAAAGAATAATCTTCTTTTCCAAAATAATTCCATAAAGTTTGGCTAAAATCAGGCTAATCATAATGGTCCTATAATTAGAGGGAATGTTTCTATCCCCATTTTTAAAAATAGGAACAATGGGGCGTTGCGTCCATGGTTTAGGGAAGCCCTGCTTGACTGCTAAATTGAAGATCTTGTGTATGTGAGGGATAAGGATTGACCCTCCGATTTTAAAAATTTCAGCTTGGTAGCCTTCAATGTCCTTATCTTTCCCATTTGCAAGCCACTTAACCCCGAACTCTATGTCATCTAAAGAAAAAACTTATTCCTTTGTAGGGACAATAGGAATGGTGTCCATGGCATTAGGGAACTCGTAAAGACTTTTAAGGTAGGAATTCCAGTACCTTAAGGGAATCCTATTATTTTATTTATTATTGTGTTTTAGAATTTGGCTCCAGAACTTCTTAGGATCCAGCCTATATAGTTGTGAAAGTTGTTCTTGCCTTTTATTGATATAGTAACTTTTTTTCCTTTTAAATGGGGCTTTGTACGTATTGATATTATCGAGTTTTAAAGACTCATTAGAAGCATCCCTAATGGATTTCCTAGCAATTTTACATTCTTTATCATACCAAGGGCTGGTTGTTCTATTATTCATTTTATAGGACACCTCGAAAGAGAACTTGTTAATAGAAGTGGAAAGGGTAGTTGTAAAATTATGATAGAGTTCTTCAATGTTGTCCTTATAAGTTAGGAGATTTAATTTACTATTTAAATCCTTTAAGAAAATGTCAACTTTACTTTTTTCAAAGCGCAAATTCCTTTGATTATCAGAATTCTCTTCAATGGCATTCCTATGCATGGAAAAGTTTAGAGTTCAGGTTAAAGGTTTATGATCAGAGTCAGGCTCATGGTCATTTAAAAGGTCAAATGTTGTTATTTGGATGGAAACGGGGATATCATATATAACATAATCTACAACACTACTACTTATCCCATGAATACAAGTCATTTGGTTGGAGTTTGGCCACTTCATTACTCCATTGCAAATTATTAGGTCTTGAGAGCTACAGAGCTTGACCAACTCAGTACCAAACAAATTCTCAATTAGGTCTTCAAAGCTTCTTTTATAGCTATTAGATAAAACAAGGTCCTCATCTAGCCATAAAGGATTATGGTTGGAGTCATTACTTAAAAGAGTAGCGTGTTTAGTTGCAATCCTAGCATTAAAGTCTCCTAGAAGGAGGATATTACCTTCATTTTTCAAACTATAAATATCTTGTTCTAAATTATTATAGGGACAATTGTTATCTAGATTGTTTTTTTTATAAAAAGTAGAATTAATAGGTGCAAAATAACAAATTTCTACATACATATTCTTAGCATTGGTGTCTTAAATTTCTATCCAAATGTACTGATTGAGAGGGTCAATATTATGAAGTTGAATGTGAGGAGAAATTATCTTTCTAATATAACAAGCTATGCCTCCTATCCCTCTACGGTGGGATTTTTTATTCCATGTCGACCATAAGACAAATCCTTCTATGTTAGGGACCTTAGACTCCTCATGCTCCTAAGTTTCAACTAGACATATAATATCAATATCACTCGGGATCCAACTTATCATAGGACCTTTACGCCATGGAAAGCCACAACAGTTCCAAAAAAGGATCTTGAGTGTCCCAAATTCCTATTTATTATTATCCTTCTGGTCTCTATCCCTAACAATAGCTTTTCAATTTCTAATTATTGCCCATTTTCCTTCTTTCTTGGCTTCTTTTACCTTTTGAACGTCCTTCCTTAATTCAACTTGGTCTTCGGGAATGAGGTCTTCATTTATAAATATTTTTGACCCATTTTAAGCTCAGAGATTTACTAAGTATGTTATATTTATGGTCATTACAACTTACTTTGACACGGATCAACCCATCTTTGTGATCAATTAGTTTTCCTAGCCTCTTTGCTTCTATGAGGTAAGTTGTATCAATTTTTGATTTATTATTTAATTCTTCTTTTACTATTTCTAGTGTATCCTCCTCGTGTTGTTCTTTTATACCAAAAATTATGAGGTTCAAGGCTCTTTTGTTACGTTCATGGTCCAATTCGATTAGCTTATTCATTTCCTCTTTGATGGGCTTGATATCCAATTTGTTTTCCATATTACTTAGGGTCAAATTGTTGGTTAGTTTTTCTTCTAGTTCTTTAATCCTATCTCTTAGGTTGTGATTTTCTTCAACCCCTCTTTCTTGGGTTGATTGTTTATGTTTTTCCATTTCTTGAATCATATTCTTCATTGTCTACAATTCACTCTTGAACCCTAAGAATCTATCCTCTATTTGAGCTTGAATGGTATCTTTAATTTTTTTATTAATCATTGCCTCTAGCTCTATTTGGAGTTGTACGTCTCTTTCTTCACTCCTTTTTTCTAATGTTTCTAACTCTATTTGGATTTTGGCATCTCTCTCTTCTCTTTTTTTTCTACTGATTCCATATAATCGCAAAGGACCCCTAGAGTGATTTTGGGGGGCCTGCAGAGAAGTATTATTCCAACTCAAAACCACAGATATATAATGTTAGAAATAAAATATCTCCTTCAAAACCACAGAGATATAATTTCAAAACTATAGAGAAGTATTATTCCTGTTCAAAACCACAGAGAAATATTATTCTCGTTCAAAACTGCAGAAAAGTATTATTCCCGTTCAAAACAGAGAAATATTATTCTTGTTCAAAACCACAAAGATATAATTTCAAAACCATAGAGAATTTTAATATGTTTATTGTGTGAAGTAACTATTAGAATTTAGTACATAGATATTTTATAGTTGAATTTATTAAATATTTTTTATTTCTAAAAAATTTGTGTTAACTAAATTCAATAAATATAGTTTAATTATGATTAGGAATAAGTGTTTAATATATAAGTCATTACAATAGGATTTATTAAAATAAATATTAGTTTATTAATAAGGAAAATAAATGTTTTATTTTATTATAGTTTTTTTAAATTAAATAATTTGAAAATAAATTTATTGATTAATAATAGAATAAATAAATGTTATATAATGTATTATGGTTTAATATTTTCTTTATATATTTGATAAATATGAGCAAAGATTCATACTAATGCAAATTTTGTATAATTATCCAATTATAATTTTTTATGGGTATTTTTTTAATTGGCATTACAATCAATTTAGAAATCAAATTAGGTTATTTCAAGAATGAAGACATGACCACCTCTTTCACTAAGTGGAGGAAGTTAAGATGTAATGATACTTTAATCATTCAATTGTGGATCTTCTTGTTACCTTACCTTTAGGATCATTGCAGAGGAGTTCCGCAATACTAAAACCAATCATTTTTGTTGTTTTGTTGACATTAGAAAAGCTTTTGACATGGTTCCTAGGAAAAAGCTTTGGAATAGGTTGGAAGAGATAAAAGTGTCTCTCGAGTTGAAGGTTGGTACAATAAGGATGTATGAGAATGTTATTGCTAAGTTTAAAAACACTGAGGGCTAGTCAAAAGAGATTAACTGCAATATCAGAGTCAAACAAGGTTGTCCCTTGTCCCCTACCCTTTTTGGCATATACATTAACAAGTTAGAAGATTGCTTGGAAAAACAGGTTGTTTTGGCCCTACTCTCATTGGTATAGTCATCAATATTCTTCTTTATGCCGATGATATCGTTCTTATGGAAAGGAGTCCCCATGCTCTTGAAAAGAAACTAAGAATCCTGAAGGATTTTTGCTCCAATATGGGTATCACTATTAACACTGATAAAACTAAGGACATGATTATTAAATCCAATAAGATCCTTTATGATACATTCATATATGACAAAAACAACTTGGAGGAAGTGACTTCATACAAATATCTTGGAATTGATATTCACCACAAGCTCAATTGAAATTATGGCATTGAGAAAATGATTATTGGGGGATGGAAATCTTATTATGGGCTTGAAATCAATTGTAAATCAACTCATTTTTTGAGTTGGGATAAGAAAAAACTCCTCTTTGAGACTCTTGTTACACTTGTTATTCTTTATGGATGTGAAGTTTGGAGCTATAGTATCTCACGTGAATCCTGGAGAAAGATAGAGCAAATACAAAAGAATTTTATAACCTATAATCTCAAAATTAAAGGAAATACACCATATCGCATCCTCCTCTTAGAAACAAGCCTCTCCCCCATTGAAAGCATGGCTATGACTAGATATCTAATGTATAAGAACAAGTTAAACAACATGGAAGACAATAGGCTTCCTAAAATTGCTTCAAAATCGAGTCATAACTACCATCGACTCAAGCGAGGATGACAACTATTGGGGAATCATGGAAGACACCATTTTGCAAAATAAAGATACTATTGAAAAAACATCAAATCAAAATTTAAGGAGAAAATGTGGTGTGATAAAGAGTTAGAGGAAAAAAGAAAATTAAGGTATTATAAGGATGTAATAAACCATAATCTAGAATATCAAAATTATCTATCTGTTTTTCTAAGTGTAAAGAAAAAAATAAGCATTGCTAAGATAAGAACAAATTCTCATGAGATCCATAGTGAAACTAGGCGTTGGTCAATTCCTAAAACGGCATGGGATGAAAGAGTGTCACCTTTGTGACACTAAGAAGGTTGAAGATGAAAAACACTTTGTTTCTCTTAATGCTTTTCTAGCACATAAACAAAATTCTAAAGAATCACAAATAAACACTTACCCTCTTAAGGTCCGATAGACCAATTTGACCTTAATGGAAGTTAATCATCATCATCATCATCATCATCAATATCCAATATTTTAAATAATGCATTTAAATAAGCATTTTATATCAATATGTAAAAATATTATCATGATATGTATTTAATTAACAAAAATTAAAGTTGTGACAAATTATTTAAATTGATATGTATTTAATTAACAAAAATTAAAATTGTGCCAAATTATTTAAATTTAATTTAATGATTAAGTTATCTATCATAAACAATAAATTAGAAATTAATTTTTTAAATAAATAAATTATAAAATAATTATTTTATACATGAAATTTTATTTTATTTTTAATTTTCATATAAAAAATAATTTATTTTAATTTATTAAAATATAAAAAGTAATTTTCATATAAAAAGTATTTCATCGTTCAGTTTATTAAATTCAACAGCGCAGAATTATCGGCATTTGCCTCAGAAGTCGTGCTGAATTCCAATACATGCATGCCCAACTTTACTCTAATTTAATGGCCAGTGGGAAATGACTGCTGTTAGCCGCTAATGGGACAAGGAAATGGAGGCCACTGTGGGCCACTGTGGATTATAGAATGGGACCATCGAAAAAATAATGGGTTACCATCAACAGCCCACGGAATAATATATGTCACTAACACTTCGTCATATTTAAACAAACATCCATGACAAACCAAGATATGAGTGTAACATCCCAATCTCATTTTCATCATTCCTATTTTGTCACTGTCACTTTGCAACCGATGGACTGGAAGTTGGTAAATATAAATAAAGCAATGTCATCATTCCTATTTTGTCACTTTGCAACCGACATAGGTAGGGACGGGAAGTTGGTAAATATAAATAAAGCAATGTCAACTCAATGTTCGGTTCAACTATGACGTGGAAACAAATGAAGTTGCGACCTCATTATTTTCATTTGTAAAGTTGGTTAAAATTATAGAATTTTAACCAACTATACAAATTTCATTATTTTCAATTTCATTTGTAAAGTTGGTTAAAATTTTAGAATTTTTAATTATTAAAATGATTTTTTTTAAATATATATATAGATTTTTGAAATTACTAAATGATGAATTTTTGATTGATTACAAAGGCTGATGGGACTAATAAGTTCTGGTTAGATGTGACTATTATAAAAAGATAATTAATAAAAAATACATAAAATTTTAAAAAATCATAAAAATGTCATGTGTAGCTTTGTATTAATAGTTCATTGACTAAGTATGAAGTGACTATTATAAAAAGATAATTAAAAAAGTGGCAACCACGACAACTGGCAGGCTAAAGTTTGGAAAGTCATAACACTGTAATCATTTTTGTTTCAATTATGCTCAGCTCCACATCAGTTGTAACCATGAAACTTATTGAGTTTTGCATTTTCCCTTTGCAATGGTGTAAAAGGGAAATGAAATCGGGATCAAATAATCTTGATCAAATTTGAAGGGTTCTTTTTAATTTTAATTCCTTTGCAATGCAGGAAATAGTGATCATATTTGAAGGGTTCTTTTTAATTTTAAGTTAAAGTGTATATATTTATTCAACCATTTAAAATGAAGAGTTGAAATAATTGTATTTCAATTTATAGGAGTAAATTAGGTACACACTTCAAAATAAAATATTGTTCTTCCAATTATTTAAAATGTTAAAATTTAACTAACAACCAAATAAATGAGTTGAAATTTCAATAGAAATTAATAATAAATATACTTTGTAATTTCAAATATAACTTTTTGATGGGTTATAAACTTATATTTACATTAATAATAGTAATAATTCATAAACATCGAGCCACGTTTTCATTGTAGGAATTTCAAAGTGTTAAAAATGACAATATAAAACTTTAGACACAATCACAAAAACAAACATTTTTGTGGACACCCATGTAATAGAGGAGATAATCTATGTATCCATATGATACATGAATAGTGCATTTTGTATTCACATTTTGAACATGATACCCCAATCCTACTTAACCCTGGGAGTCATGTTCATTTTATATCTCATTAGAAAAGAAGAAATTGGAGTAGGTCTATACATCTTTGTTGAAGGGTGATAATTCTATAGGCCTATAGGAACATGACAATCTAGCAAGACTCCATCCATTACTTATTATTTAGGCTAAGATGTTTATGATTTGGAGCTTCCCGAGATCCATAGAAACATGAAACTAAAGAAAATTACTCATCAAGACTACCAAGTATGTTATTTTATTGAGAATATTGATGTTCACTTTACTTCTCAAACCATGCAAAATGCATGAAAAAGTGGGATGTTATAGCATAATCCCTAATGCATAAGTTTGATGATAATAAAAATAATGTTACCTTCTCTCTATCTTTCTTAAGAATCCCACCCAGCTTCAAAAAAGTTGTTCCAACCATTAATGCTACAAAGGATACATCTCCTTGATCTTGGGCTTGGGATGAGGTATGGGGCATTTTAAAAATATTTGCAAAGTACAATCACAGTGATGTCAATGTTTCTAGAAACAAGAAGAAGAAAGTGAAAGAGTGGGATAGACGAAGATGCATAGAATCATGAAAAGGGGAATGATAATTTTGGAGAACAAATAAGTGAGGATTTGATGGTGTTATAAATTGAATAAACAAAATCACACTTCTGATTGTTGTGATCCCAATTTTAGATTTTGTGATGTTGACAAGGTTAATTTTCTGTAAGTTCATATCTAAACTTAATCAAGAACATACTCCCCGAGCTTAATAGAGTTTTTAATCCCAAACATAATAATTAAATAGTTTTATGTGAAACAAAGAAAAACTATGCATTAGATTTATGATGAGCTTGACCAAGCTTGTACAAGATTGGTAAATTAGTGAGATATTTACATTCAATTCTTAATTATGTGTTTTCTTCTCATTATCTATTGTATTAGTGGGGATTCCATGAATTACAAACTCAATGGTCAAAAGACCCACCAATGTGATAAAATAATAATCATATTAGATACCAAATCTATAACCATGTCATGAATTTTAACAGGAAAACACATAACATTTTGAATGCAGTGACAAATTAACTATGAATAAACATAGATACTATTAGAGAGATGAAATATGTGAACATGAAAAATGAGAAATGACTTGATTTCCCCGGGTTCCCTCAATGTCTACTATTTTCTCTTAAAATTGACATTGAGAAACTCATTTGTAATTAATCTTACTAATAAGCTCATAATGTTATTACAAGTTACATCCTTAACCTACGACTGATTTTTTTGCTTTTTTTATAGAGGAAAGAGCAAAGATAATAAAGAAATTGACATTGTAGCAAGTGTGGGATTCAAAAACATGATTTATGTAAACTAAATTCCATGTCATTTCTCATAGTGACAAGAATCAACAATGTTCATAACACAAGAATTCAAGTGGGGATTCACAAAGACAAGGTGTATAAGCCTCTTTGAGAATTGTTCATAAAATGACACATAAAATGGTGCATACACCAATATGGTGGTAGAATATTTATCTATGTGTTAGCTATGTGATGGATTTAATGTCGTGCAAGGGTACATAATGGAAGGGTACACTGTATCATGGAATAGATAAGAGCTAAGTAGAATAGAGATGATTTTAGTCTTTAGATGCCAATGGAAAGTGTGATGAACCAATGCTCATTGACCATGCCAGCATTGGAAGTGAGGACATTAATGGATTATTGAAAATCTAGCCCTTCTTTTGACAATTTGTAATATTTGTTATCCTTCATAAATGGAATTATTGTGAGTGTCAGAGGAAAAGATAACAAAGAAATTGGCATTATGGTGAGTGTGGGATTCCAAAACATGATGTATGTAAAATAAATGCCATGTCATTTCCCATATCGACAAGAATCAACAATGCTCATAACACATGAATTCAAGTGGGGATTCACAAAGACAAGGTGTATAAGCCTCTTTGGGAATCATTCATAAAGCAACACATAAAATGGTGCATACACCAATATGGTGGTAGAATATCTATCTATGTGTTAGCTATGTGATGGATTTAATGTCGTGTAAGAGTACATCATGGAAGGGTACACCGTATCATGGAATAAATAAGAGCTAAGTAGAATAGAGATGATTTTATTCTTTAAATGCCAATGGAAAGTGTGATGAACCAATGCTCATTGACCATCCAAGCATTGGAAGCAAGGGCATTGATGCATTATTGAAAATATATCCATTCTTTTGACAATTTGTAATATTTTTTGTCCTTCGTAAATGACAAGTGATTTAAAAAATCACATTTTTTTGAAGGTGTTTTTTGAATTACCCTTCTAGGATGGGTTTGAACCCCTTGGAAGGTCTAGGAAGAGTTCAATTTTGATCACTGAAATGGTAAAGCCTCCAAAAGCATTACAATATTTACCCATTCCAACCTCCATGTGGATTTAAATTTCTATGAATTTCATTGTGGGGTTATCAAAATTAGGTAATAAATCAATGATCAGGTAGATGTTGATTGTCTTTCTAAATATGCTCACTTTTGTGCCTTACTTCAATCATTTAAGGCCTCCATAGTAGCATAAGTATTCAAGGATAATGTTTTTAACCTCCATGGCATGCCTAAATCACTTGTCACTGATTGTGACTCCACTTTCATTAGAAATTTTTGGCAAGAGTCGTTTCAAATTCAAGGCACTCAATTGAATCTCAGAATAGTGTATAACCACCCAAACAAATGGCCAAAAAAAAGTAGTCAACAAGTTTTTGATAGCTTATTTATGATGTTTTGCATGCATTGGCAAGCCAAATGGGTCTAATGGTTACCCCTGAATGAATGGTGATACAATACCCTCTATCATGGTGCTACCAAAATGACCCTCTTTGAGGATATCTAGGAAAACAACCCCCATCAATGATCTTATACTTACCAGGCCTCTATAAGGTTTAGCAAGTGGAAAAAACCCTAACATTTCATGATGATAATATTTTTTTGAGTGTGTAGGTTTTCACAATTTGTCATATGATCCAGATTTTATGAGCAGAACGAAATGAACACATATTATTATTATTATTAACACAGAGACACAATGCACAATAACAAAGATATAGTAAAACTTGTAAAACTGACTTCTATTCAATAAAGAAATATGTTGAAACTATAAAATGCAGACTGGAAACAAGCTTGCTAGAATGGTGGCAGCTTATCTTTGAGAAGGGATGTGACGATTGCGCTCATTCGCAAGAAGATGAGTACAATGAGGCTCTGAATACCAAAACCCTAGACATCAAAAAACCTAACCCTAGGAGATGAAGCACCAAAAGTCATGTGGGCCTTGTTGGGGTAAGTTGGTACATCAACTTCTCGGGGTCGTAACTTTTGCATACGATCTATGTTTTAGGTGCACGATAGCCTGTTAGAAATGTCTATTCGAGGAGTAAACATTATGCCATAAAAATTTGACTCTGACTATAATTTGACTATGGCAAGCCCTAAAAACGTTTTTTAGGGCCTCAAAACGGCCTTGGAAGTTCAGGATCTGAAAACTAGAAAAAAACTGCCAAGATGAGCCAGTTGGAATAGGTGGGTGGCCACCAATATCTACCTGGATCAATCCTCCACCCTTAGGAAGAAATGGTCTCCATTGCATTAAGTTTCCCCCATCAGATGAGGAAATTTCTACTGAATTTGGCCTCGAGTGAGCCACTTGCCTTGGTGCAGAAGCTATCCTACTTTGACAACCCGATAAAGATGGATCCTCTTATGGAAAGTGCCATTGACCTGTGTGTCCACAATATGATCAGTGGATCGGTGGCCACCCACCTATTCCAGTTGGCTCATCATATTACTTCTTTACATTTCTGGATAAAAATTGCATGATAAGTTTTGAAACGTCGAATGTTTCAAGTCAACACTCCACCCATTGTTAGGGACAATTGCAGCATATGATGTTATAAAATATTGTTGGGGTATGGTTTTAAATGAAATGATGATCATTGGGGTATGTTTTTAAAGGAAATAATGATATGATCATCATTTTCTTTAAAACCATATCCCAACAATCTTTTCCAATATGATAAGCTTCAATTGTTCCTAACAATGGGTGGAGTGTCCACTCGAAACATTCAACATTTCAAAACTTATCATTTAGCTTTTATTCAAAAATCTCAATAAGCAATGGTATTTTTACCCTAAAGGATAATTTGTTTTTGGTCCAAAACCACATGAAGCAATAGGTTGATCAGCATCCCTTTGAATGCCACTTTGAAGAAGGGGATTAGGTTTACCTGAGTCTCCATCCCTATAAGTTGATCCGGATTGGATCATTATATTATTTTCCATCTATATTGATGCTTTCAGAGTGGAAAAAAATGGAAGAATCAACTTGTAGGGTCATTTTAATGGCAGGCCCCAATGTGGAAAATTGGGGTTTGAAACCTTCTGTAGCAATTTTGAGGTATCAAACGACATTTTTTGGGGTCAAAATGTTTCCAGTGAAACTAGGACCCCTTTACACTATTTTAAAAATTGATACCTTTCCAACGGTGAAAAAATCACATCAACCAGAACTCGTATGCAAAAGTTATGCCTCCCACAAGTTGATCGATCATGTTGACCACCATGGTATGAGAGGATGCCACATCAATGACCGTTACTCATGCGTATGGGGATATCCATGTCAGGACTTTCAAGAAGATTCTAGAAGGTCCAAAACTTTATCACAATTGAGGGTTGAGGAAGTCAAAATCCTAACCCTAGATGACTATCAAGCTATGTTAAATACTCGGCTGCTAGGAGGAGAACAAGTTCCATTCTATGTTGTTATATTTTTTTCCATACCAGAGCAGAAAAACTGGGAGTGGGAAAATTAGAGAGAATAAAAGAGGAGGTTAATGTTCTATAGTATCCTGACATGTCACAGGTCTCATATGACTCCATAGAGAGTGTCCTCTCCTTTGTACTTGCATTATTTCTATACTAGAGAAAAGAGTGCAGAGCAACCTCACCTTCTAGCTAGGTTTTCTATCGTAAGGGTTTCGCAGAGAAAATATGTGTGTTATTTTGTGGATTGTGTGTGATTTTATTTTACTAATCTCTATTTTCCACATTTTATCTATTTCATGCATAAACAGAAAATCAGTAACTAAATATTTTGGAATCTAAAGGAATTTAACCTTCATAGTGTAGATTTCAGTTTTGTTTATCAGATATGTTGTGACAAACTGTTCCAGTGGAATATCCATGACAATTTATAGATCATATTAGTATCAGAGAAGGTTTCTTTTGGGAATTTGTGGGAAGTTGATGGATCTATGATTGATTTAAGAAGAAAGTCGTAGAACCCTAGCCATGGTCAACAAGTTGGTTCATAACAACCCTCGAGATCCAACAAAGGAGAGATTTGTGAAGCTAGAAGAGAAATTCGCTGACATGTCTCACATATTTCCCTCCTCATGGTGGCTCTAGAAAGCAAGCATAGACCATTCAAAGAAGTTGGAGGCTCGATATTAAATATTGAATCAGACGAGAAGATGAGGGATAACAAAGACCTCGAAAAGGAGTCACATAAAGAACGTGAGAAAAAACAGTTGAGTTCCATTACCATAAACCCTTCATAGTCCCTATTCAATATGGAAGTGAAAGTGGACATAAATCCATACCAAAGTGAGATTGATGCATTAAAATTGAATCATTGGTTGCAACAACTATAAGTTTATTTCAGTGTTCACCATATAGATGAAGAACAAAAGATATCATTTGCAAGACTGAATTTAGAGGACCATGCTTTAACCTGGTGGGAAATACATACAGAAACACTTAGGCTAGAGGGTGATCCACTAGTAACCAGGTGGGAGGACTTCAAAACCCTCATAAAGTCCCAATTCTACCTTATCGATTATGTAGAGGACCAATGGATCTGATGGCATTACTTCAAGAAGAAGCAAGGGAAAAGTGTACATGAGTGCACCACTCAATTTAGAAATATGGTCATCATGCTAAGTATTTCTCCCAAGAGTCTAGATATACTCCTCAAGTATTAGGGGGGTGTACATAGTGATATGTGAAATCAAGTGATGATTTTCAAGCCAAGGACAGTGGATGAGGCATGTGTATAGGAACACTATCTAGAAAGCATAGGCCACAAGAAAGGGAATCCAAGTAGTTCCAAGAAGAAATAGCACCAGAAAGCTTCCAAGCAGGGGAAAAAGAAGTGGAAAGGAGGGAAGGATAAGAAGAAAACAACCATTGCACATAAGTGAAAGTATTCTAAAATCCATTTCAACCATTGCAATATTGATGGTCACGCCGAGGAAAAGTGTTGGAAACTACATACAGAGTTGAACCCAAAGAACCGCAAGAAGGAAGCAAAGAAAAATAATCTTCTGGATATAGAATCGAGCAATTAGGATGAAAGTAGCTTATATGTGGGTGAGACGATTTTATGCACATCTATGCAGAAGGAGGTGAATTTAAGTATCCTTCATCACTAGGAAGGGAAGGAGACGACCAAACTCTTTCACATCAAGATTCATGTCAAGACACATGAAAATTTTTCTTTGATGGTGAGTTTGTTGAGAGATCTAAAATCAAGACACATGCGCCAAGTACCTTCTTTCTTGAGTACCATGACTACTAGAGAAGAATAGGGATTGGTACTGGGATGGATGACCCCGACTTCTAGCGATTCTTGAACAACATTCTCAATTTCATTCTTTTGGGTGAAGAGATGATGATAAGGGAGAACAATTGGAGGAAGAAATCCTGAAACTAGATGAATGGAATGAACATGGACACCACAAGAAGGTGGAAGCCCCTAGGGGTTTGAACCACAACTTGGTGCTGGGAGAGGATAGATTGGAGGCCGGGATGTACAGATGGTGTCTCAACCTCCTTAATGGCATGAATTTGGGAAATAGTACCATAATGACCTTTTATGAGGAGCTTTTCCATTCGGTGGGAATTGATGATCTTTGGTGACCCTGTTGTGATGCCTTGGAACTGGTGTTGTTGGCCCTCTTGTTGGAATTTCATGGTTAATTTTTGTAAATCCATGGTGATAAGGATGAAAGTACGTAACCATTATGCACCAAGTACAATGTCACAACCACCCATGTCAATAGAAAACATATGAGATTTCAGGTGATATTGACCAATTTGGAGGCACACATTTTCGACAACGCCCTCCACATTTCATGGAACCCTGATTGGTAATCATGATTTGGAAATTATTTACTGGATGGATATAACAATTGAATTCTTGGGCAATGCGACGATGAATAAAATTATTGGTGCTGCCACCATTAACTAGAATGATGACTTTCTGGTTCTTAATGTAGCTAATTAATTTGATGGTTTGGGGAGCAGAGAAACTTGTGAGTGCATTCATAGAAATAAGTGGTTCAATTTTTAGTGGTTCAAAGGGTGGAGTAACATCATTTAGTGGAGGTATCTCGGGCACATGAGAAACATCTTCTTCTTCTTCATTAACATCCTCAAACATAGCCATAAAAATCTTATGTTCCTTACACTTGTGCCTCAAAAATACTTGTCATCACAATTATAACAAATACCCTTAAGTTTGTGTTCAACCATTCCCCCCGAGTCAATTTCTAGATCTTTAGGGGAGTGGTAGGAGGGGCGAGAAGGGGGGGTTTAGGGAAAGGAATAAAGGGTGTTTTTCTAGTTTGGGAGGAGACGACTTGTTGTGCTTCCTTGGCCGGTTTTGTATCATCCAACTAAGTTTGGGGTGATCCATGAGGACATGGGAACATATTTCATCCTTGAGGCCATTGATAAAGCATTCCTTGAAAATAACATATTTCATGCCCACCGTTTTGAAAACTAATTGCTCAAAGGTAGCTATAAACTCTTCCATTGGGCCAATTTGTTTCAACTTGGTCAAAAGACCTAAATTATGGGTGTCAATGTCAAAGCGGTCACAAAGCTCTACAACAAACTATGACTAGGCCACATACCCTTGGCGTGCATTTTTATGCCATTGCCACCATTGCCAACATTCAATATCCAAATGGAGAACACCATAACAAAGTTTGGACAAATCATCGGTAATTCCATTCAAATAGAAGTAATGTTCCATTTGGGTGACCTAGCCTATGGGATCTGAGCCATCAAATTTGTTCACATCCACTCTAGAGAGGCGTAGGTCAAACTGAAAGTGATGGGATAGAAAAGTATGGGAATTGAAGGAGGTATCACCTTTGGGGTGAAAAGGTTGGTCAGATGAGGTAAGGTCTTCAAGAATATTCAGCTTGGCATAGAGCTAGGTAATGAAGGATTCAAGATGGATTTCCATTTGGGTAGAGAGGTCATGTTTCAAGGTTTCCATTTTGGCATCTATGGTGGAATGAATTTTGGCATTGATGGTGATAACATTAGCATTGATTTTTCGCAATTTTTTTTGGGTCATGGAGAAATCAGATGACAAGGTATTGAAGCGTGATTCAAAGTCTTGGCTACGTGTGTGGGCCATGATGAAAGGGGGAACAGGAAAGGGGTGGGTGGGACCACACATAAATGGGGTTACAGGTGAAGAGTATCACGATGATCAAGGTGAAGAGGGGAATCCAATGGGGTAGGTCCCAAACAAGGGCATCGAGACCACAGAGGGAAAAAAAAGGTTAAAAAATGATAGGTATTACTTCTATCAAAAAGAAAAGAGGAATCCAATGTGATAGGTCTCAAATAATGGCGCGGACATGCCCTAGACTTGTTTATTTTTTCTCTTGAGGATTTATACTCCGATATGAATAATACTGCAGTGTCGAAATGCCCAAATTATTAACAGAAAAAATGTGTAGTAATTTCGTAATCAGAATGTAGGAGGAAAGGTTGCTCGACAATAGATCTTGTCTTTTCTATTTCCATCCCAAAGGGTAGGGTTTTCATGGTTCCTACATACAAGGGTTTTCCCTGTGCTATATCTCTCTGATATATGTGCGGGGTCAAACAATAGTACTTGACCCAATATCTCATGGCACCAACTAAGGAGGCTAGACCATACCCTTAGCCGTACCACCCGATTACCTAGGTACTAGAGAGTATCTTCCTGAGTGTTTTTCTCGATGGACCTATAACACTCTGGTGACCGATCAGTTGATATGCAAAGGGTTTTAGGATACCTAGGCCAGTCTGTATACAACTGTTGTCTAATGTGCTACCACTTGAAGGGGTACCAACAAGCGTTACAAGGGTGTCCAACAATGTGAGCTTAATAATCTCTTGTATTTCCTACATGTATGCTTCCCCAACCGCGAATTTATGTGCTAAACGACATATCTCTACAATTTTAAGATGCTGGAACATGTCTCTACCTTGAAAAAATAACCCATAATTGTTGCCAAGGAAAGTTCTCTAATACCACTTGTTAGGTACTAGATCTATTATAATAGCAGAAAACATAAATATTAAAGAGAATAACAGCAGAACAACACTATATGAAACCACAACACCAAAATAATACCTTTATTTATAGGAAACAACGTTCACTTACCTCTTCGAGGGGGAAACCTCTAGCAGAGAAATGCTCTATTTTTTTTTTTCATTTAGTTCATGACACCGAAGACTGGTACTCGCTACATCCATGGAACCCCCCCCCCC
>ML796857.1:1484812-1495086 GCA_009831015.1 Picea engelmannii
GCTATAGCTCTCTGATATACGTGTGGGGTCCAACAGTAGTACTAGGCCCAATATCTCAGGGCACTAACTAAGGAGGATAGACCATACCCTTAGCCATACTACCCGACTACCCAGGTACTAGAGAGTATCTTCCTGAGTGCTGTTCTCGGTGACACTATAGCAGTCCGACGACCGATAGGTTTATCTAAAGAGGGCTTCAGGAAATCTAGGCCGATCCGTACACAGGTGTTGTCTGATGTGCTACCACTCGAAGGGGTACCAACAAGAGTTACAAGGGTGGCCAACAGATGTGTGCTTAAGAACCACTTGTATTTCCTGCGTGTATGAATCCCTCAACCGTGGGTTTATGTGCGTAACGACAGATCTCTGTGGCTTAAAGACGCCGGAATGCGTCTCTACCCTGAAAAAAAAAATACCCACAATTTCTACCAAGGAAAGTGCTCTGATACCACTTGCAAGATACCAGATATATAAAATATGCAGAACAGAAATAAAATGCTAGAAATGGCATAATAACAGTAGAATATCCAGCATAATCTTCACGATACACAGAAATGATATATGAAATAGCAATAGAAAAGCACTTTGATTCAAAAAGCAATGTTCACAGGCCTCTTCAAGGGAGTAACCTCCAGTCGAGCAGCGCTCTGTTACAATAATCTCCAAGCTAGGGTTTTCATACCCTCGACCCTTATTTATACTAAATATGTCTATTAAGAGAAGCATCTAGAGGAAGATCCTTCTAGAAGCGAAAGCTTCTATTAGGTCTTCTTACATCCGCCTTATTCTATTTTATTGAAAGGCCTTATTAATATTGACCTTTATTACATCCGAATACATTGATCTACCTATGTGCGGGTTAGGACCTTAACAGATTACGTATAAAAAAAACATAAACTATGAAGATATAATAGAAGCATAAAATTAACAAACATCAACCACTTCGAGGGAGTCTCTATCACTAATGTCCACCATAAAGAACCAATATTTAACATAATAAAAAGGACCAATCTCCAATATAGTGTTTTGAAATTGATTATCTAGGATTCAAAATACACATATTATTTAATTAATAAAAATTAAATAAAAATAAATTATTATGTAATTTTGCTTATAATTATTAAATAATGATAAATGATTATTTAAAGATTAAAAATTAATTAATTACTAATTATATATTAAAAATGTAAAAAACATTAATGTCTTAATTAATTAATTCATTAATGTATAAATAATATATAAATTAATATATTTAAATAAATAGATTCCTAAAAAATAAAATAAAAATTATTTATTAATAGTTTAATAAAACATATATACATTAATAAAGTATTAAAGTTAAAAAAAATAGAATAATACTTAATATTAATAAAGTATTTACAGTGATTAAAAAATATAAATTTTTAATTAGATTATTAATACTACAATATCTAAAATTTTAATCATTGTTAAAATATTATTATTTAAATTATTATTTTATTATTAAAAATTTTAATCATTTTATAAAATAATAATATATTATTATTATTAATACATTATTATACCATAATAAAGTAATACATTGATAAGCTAATACATGAATAAAACATTAATACATTAAAAAGGTATTAAAGTACTAATACATTAATAAAATATTTATACAATAATAAAGTAATACATTAATTAATTAATAAAATATTTATACAATAATAAAGTAATACATTAATTAATAAGGTAATGATACATTAATAAAATAACGATATATCAATATTTTAATAATATATCACCTAAATTAATATATTATAATAATGTATTAACTCAAAATTATAATCTTAAAATATTTTATAAATAAGATATTTATAGATTATTAATTAATGTATTAATAAAGCATTAACAAATACATTAAATAATAATTTATAATAGTATATTAAGTCATTATTATTGTGATTAAATATATTATAGTTAATATACTTATATATTCTTAATCAATAAATTAATTATAGATTATTAATTAATGTATTAATAAAGCATTAACAAATGCATTAAGTAATAATTTATAATAGTATATTAAGTCATTATTATTGTGTTTAAATATATTATAGTTAATATATTTATATAATCTTAATTAATAAATTAATGTATAAATAAAATATTTATACATTATGAAATAATACATTAATAAATTTATTAATAAAACATACATAAAGTATTAATAAAGTATTGTTAATTAATACAGTAATAAAGCATTAAAACATTAAAAAAATATTTATTTTATAATAGTACATTAATATATTGAAGTAATAAAGTACAAGTACATTAATAATACATTATTACATAAATAGAAAACATTGACTATGATCATTACCATCACAATGATGATGACGATGGTTCAAAGTGATATCCTATGATTCATCATCACGATAGTTAACTCCAATTGATGGTGACCCTGACAATGACTATGCCTAATGTACTATATATATAGTTTGTTGCATTGTGACAACCGTAAATGTTTATGACAATGGAAAATTATATTGAGAGTTGTTCAACACAAGTGCAAAAATGGGTGTTAGAATGTGGCGTCAAGAATTTTTTTGTCACATTGCAACGTTCGAAAATGTTCATCAGATCGTGACATTGGGAAATGTTCATCAGATTGTGACATTGGGAAATGTTCATCAGAGTGCAATGTTCGGAAATGTTAGTCACAATGAGATGTATGGAATCATGTTTTACTTTTTAGAAACATTCATCATAATGCAACCTTGGGAAATGGTCGTCACATTGTGACGTTGGTAAATGTCCGTCAGAATGCGACGTAGGGAAATGCTCATCATAATGCTATGTTAGTCACAATGCAATGGAAATGTTCATCATAATTCAATGGAAATGTTAGTCACAATGAGATGTAAGGAATCATGTTTTACTTTTTAGATGATGATTTATATTTTTCCTAAGGACATTGATAACAAAAGGGAAATCTTCGCCACATTGTGACGATGGGAAACAAAATTGGTTGTCGATATCATTTAAGCAAAATAAAATTTTAATATAAAATGTCAAGGTTTTAAGTACATAAAATATAGTATCCAAAATCCAACCGTTTTAAAACTCTCTTAAAAGGTGAACATAACATAAATTACTCCAAAATACAACCAAACTTATGACATATACAACACCAATTAACATCAACATGAACTTGATGACCCCTTTGCCTTTGGAGCCATTCTCTTCGTATCTTTCTGCCAGCTTCCCTGTCAGAAACATGTCGAAATGCTCGAACCATTTCCTTCAATTTAGCTAAACATTGCAAAGTATCATGGAAAAGGTGCGTAGGAGTTCCAGTTCTCCTAGTTATCATATCTTGAATACCAATAAGAAATTTTTCTTGAGACGTGATATCCTCTAATGCTGAAATAAACTTAGATGCATTTTCGTTATCCATAACTGTATGTTCAAAAAAACAATAAGAAAGGAAAAATATTTAGTAATACTAAGAAAAAATAAAAGCATAACTTCACATTCATTCAAAAATAATATGGTTACAACAAATTTTTATTGAGACCTTTATAAAAATATTCCAAGAAAAACTAAATGACTAACAAACAAGAATTTAGTGAAAGGAAATGTTTAGAAGTATGCAAACAAAAGTAGAAAGTTATAATATTTTGTATGGGAGAAAAATATTCTCTGTTCGCAATGAGGATATGGAGAATGAAAAAAACATTGAAAAAAAATCCGTCCAAAATGAAAAATAGAAGGAACAATTTATTTCCCTAAAAGATGATCCCAAATACAAATACACATAGAATGAAAAAAAAATGAGCTTAACATAGTCATTCTATCGAGAGTGAAAATATTTAAAGTGGATGTTACAATGATACAGACTTTAGTCGTTCCTCTTCTTTTTTCCTAATTGTAACATATGCACTATTTTTCATCTTTGCATAACGCTCAAAAGAGAAAGGTGGTGATATGCGTAAACCATTTATTGATTTGACTCTTGATATGGATGTGAAGGTCAACCCTTGATGCTCTTTCTTTCCAATAACAATTGTTGTGTGTTTTAAAGTCAACCCTTTTGATTTATGAATAGTAAGGGCCCATGCCATCTTTAGAGGAATTTGTTTACGATTTCCGCTTATAACAGGTGTGATTGGTAAAAATCTTTGTATTTATTGGTTCAAAAGGAACACCAACGTACTTATCAAAAAGAACAGTTGTGTACATTGGAAGTTGAGGAGGCTTTGAGCCCGACATATAGAATATGTTTTTAATATAACCAAGAGCACCATTAACTAAGCCAACTTCAACCCACAAGTTACATGTCAACATGACACGTTGTCCAGGGCATAAGAGAACTTCACGTTCCAGTTGATCATCATCCCCACCAACAATTTTTGTTCGTCGTGTATTTTCAGCAACACATCGTGCAATTGGAGAATTTAGTGATTTCAACATCTTCCGATTGTGTAAGTCGACTAAATTATTTGTTGGGAACAAGTGAAGTGATGAATTAAATAAACTCCTTTCCTCAATAGGCAAATCCATACCAGCTCGTGACATAAGAAGCTCCCAATCATCAAACAAGGGTTCTGCATTTCTTATGTTCATTAATAGATTACGAAAAGAATATTGTTTTGGATCATTTCCTTGTTGTCAGAGTATTGTATCTAATGTGACAACAATGTTGAATTTTTTCCATAAAACTTTTCCTACTGTATTACCTGCATACAAAGGCTTATCTTTGACAGGAGGCAGTTGACCAAGGTCACCCACAAGAATAATAGATCTACCACCAAAAGGAGAAGATTTATTTTCCGGAAATGCTTCTCGTAATCTAGAATCAATCTGTATGAATAGCCTTGGTCCTAAAAAACTCATTTCATCTATCAAAATATATCTAATATGCCTCATTTCCTCTTGAAATATTGCTAGAGACTGCCCCTGTAGTGGTCGCATATCCTTAATAGGAATTTTCAGTGTTGAGTGTATTGTTCTTGCACGTATATTAAAAGAAGCTATTCTTGTTGGAGAAAGAAAAAGAAAAGAGATGTTTCCATCAACTGATGAAGTAGAAAGAGCATGAGAAATAGAATGAATAAGGAAAGACTTTCCAGTGCCTGCAGTTCCCTGAATAACCATTAGAAGAGGTTCAGGACTTGGATATTGAATGGAATGTTGTAAAATTATATCAAAAGCAACTCGTTGTTTCTCTGCCAAGGAATATGGAGATGCATTTGTGGGATGACCATTTTGAATAATATGACCCCTTGACTGGGCATTTCTTATAAAAGAAATAGCCTCTTCTCCAAAATCATTTGAAACTGTTGTTTTCTCCCATTCAAAACATATATCAAAGTCCCTTCGACCAAGAGTGTGAAGGTCAGAAACATTGACATTATTAGGAGGAACCAAGTGAGACAAAAGTTGTCATTCTTCAAAATCTTCTTCCACATGAGTTGGTTGTTCTTGCGAATCATCATCATCTTCGACATTTTCTGAAGAGAGAGGGGCCCGATCAACATGCCATGCTCGATATCGAAAATTTCTCCAATTTTCAATAACTGTATCATTTGAGAGGCCAATATCAGGGAATGTTCCTAAATGGTTTGTACAAAATCAATTCACTCCAACAAAAAGTCTGGAAGTCTTCTGAAGCCTCATCAGGAATAGAATAAAATCATGGCCAAACTCTAACAATGGCATGGACAGATCTAGGTTTCCATTGCTCTTTCTTACATTTGGAATCAAATGTCCAAGATATTGTTGTTTCTATCAAACAAAAATGTTCAATAAAAGTAGGTTTATGTTGATATGTTTCAACAAAAGTATTGGGAGACGAAAATTGATGAGGGTTGTTTGGAATTTTTTTAAAAACCTTTCTCCCAACATTTAAGGAAACAAATTTTCGACTGCAAATTACAAGAGGTAGCTTTAGTAACATATGGCATGTTAGTGGTTTTCACACATCAACAAAATAGAGTTGTTGGGTGTGCTCTCTCCATATCTAGGATGGAATGAAGCGAAACAGAATGCCATTGTGGCTAGGGCCCAAACCCTAGCCGCCTTCGCTCTGGTTTTTTCGACTGCAGGGGCGCGGATTCATCTGTAGTAGCTGATCAGGGTTACAGGGCCGCGGATCGGCATTTCTCTACGTTTTTTTGCATGTGTTTTGGAGCATCGGTTGGCATGCCTCTGCGATTTGTTTGCTGGTGGTCGGCGCCCTACTACGATGGCCCCAAATCCGATTGCCGAGATGGAAGAAGATCCCTTGGAAGCATTCAAAGCATTAGTTTGCTCGGAAGGACCTAAATCCAAGCCTTCTCTCTCATCTAAATTTGTTAAGAAGATGGAAGATATCCCTTCGCTGGAGCTATCTCCAGAGGAGCCTTGCAATATTGCCCTCTTTCTAGCAGAAAAGGCCCTCATCGAAAAGTTTACGGGGTTATGGCCCAGCCCCAAAACGGTGGAGGCATGAATGGATGATCGTTGGAAGTCGCTGATACAAGGAAAAGTCTCTTCGTGCACAATAGGCAGGGGTTTTTTTGTCTTCAGTTTCTCGAGGATAGAGGATCGTGACCTAGTTTTCAGATCTGGACCCTACTTCATGGGGGCGAGAGGGTTGTTCTTAGCCCCCTGGACTCTTGAATTCAATCCCGAAGCCGAGATCACCGCAACCCCTATTTGGGTTAGGCTGCCTCATCTTCCCTTGCATCTCTGGGGGAAAAGTTCTCTGGAGGACATTGGGAATAAGCTAGGGCATTTCCTGGATAGTGTGGAGCCGAAAGGGGATCAATATACCTGTGCTCGAATTTGTGTTGAGGTTAACCTCGAGAAAGGCCTTTCGGAAGCCATTAAGCTCTCCCTGGGGGAATGGTGCCATATCCAAGAGCTGGATTATGAGCAGATTCCTTTTAAGTGCCTCTGGTACCATGCTTACGGTCATTTCGCAAAAGGCTGCCCCAAAGCCTCTGAGGTGCCGGGACCAGTCAAAGAAGTTGATTTTCAGCCAGTATCTAACCAACGAAGGCAGCCAAGGCGAAAGGATCCACCACCCCAGGCTCAGAAGGCCACTCATTTAGCAGAGGCAACCCTAGAAAATAAAAACAACTTTGATGCGTTGAAGGAAGATGAAGCCCTAGATCCAGAAACAACAGCAGATAATGGAAATCCTCCGGCAGACGAAAGCCTTCCAGATTCCACCCCCCTAGAGTTAGTAGCAGCGAGAGAAATTCGGGCCTCAGATCTGGAGCCCCCTACCCCTGCAGGTCCGGTTGTTTCAGTCCCCTCTAGCGGCTCTGTGGAAACTTCTGAAACTGAAGACATTTAAGTTCCATCTCCACCCCTTACCTGACGGCGAAAGACCAACAAATCATGCAGAGAAAAGGAGGCGGCCTCCAACATTTCTTTAGGCTCTCAGAAACAGCTGGATCCCTTTTTTAAGGGGAAAATTTCATCCTCCTCGGTTTAATGCTTTGCTTCTGTCTTCTACTGTGCTCACAGTTTATGGAAATTTACTCATGTATGCATTTTTTGTCATTTTCTCGAATTATCTCAAGAAGCAAATGGGATTGGACTCCCAAGACATTCACAAGAAGGTTGGCAGCACTATTAGAGGTCACCAACCTTCTTCAGATTTGTAACTTTCTGATTCTGGCTTGCCAAAAAGCTGCTTAATAGAGTCTAACCGTTCTTGTCAAAAAAAAACCATATGGCACGTTCCTTGGGCTCCAATGTCACGATCAACAAGTGTTTCAGCAAGGAATCTTCTATATGCAGACAAAGCAGAATCTTATGAGGCACCCGAATTTGAAATTCTTGTTAGCATATCCTGATAACTTTCAAACCTCTTTTCCGCTTTGGAAGCATACTTAGCAATATATTTCAAGACAGCATGACGAGAAACCACTAGTTGACAATCAACATTTGCACGCCACATTGCAAGAAGATCTAGATTATGGATATTTTGCCTATCATCATTTTGTGTTGGCTCATATTTATTTCTTCCTTTCTCATCTATGAACAATAGTGATTCATCTCGAACATCCCATGGAGCATTGTAGCGGAAACTGAGAATAGATCCTTTCTTGCGCAAGCAAGAATCTACACTGCACTTTGTATGTCTTTGAACACGGTTCAACAAATGTTCATAATCTTAATGAGGATTGGAAGAAAATATCTTATCTGTATTCAATAGGCATGGATCATCATTGATGCTTCGAGGAACCATAATGTTTTGGTGATGAATGTCATGTGGATTCCATGCTGTTACATATCTATCAAAATATATCTTTGCACCATGCACATCTGAAGGATTAGACCAATCTAATCTTTCCATGTTAGGAGCACCTTGCAACCATAAGAATCCATGGATGTGAGCCAATCCTCTATGTTGCCACTCATATCTAAAAAAAAGAAGAAGATATAGTAAATATATATAGCCAAAAAGAACAATAGAAAGGAAGAAAAAAATTATTTAACATAAATAAGCAAATACAAACCTGCACCAAAAGTCTTTAGCTCCAAGATATTTTTCAATTACTTCTTCTCAAAAGATATTGAATCTATGATGCATAAACATGGCAACGATATGGGGGTACCTGATAACATTCTCAATTTTTATACGATGTTGATTAAAAGCATGAGAATTGTCATTTCTCAGCATGACATTATGCAATTCTGGCCATTTTGTGTCAGTTGCACTCAATGTAAAAAACAAAGTTGGACAGCCCAACTGAGTAATCATGTCAGTAAGTTCAATACGACATTTTGTCCAATAGGCCCTTGTACCTCTGAGTGAAGAACCAAAATGCATAAGATGCTCAACCAACTTATTATCGGGTAAATCTGAAAGTTGTTGACGCAAGGCTTCAATTGTTGTTGGGGAGTTATCATGTATATTTTTCTTAACAAAAACTGCAGCAATTGCTTGTCTTTGATGTCGCATTATCATGTTCAATAAGAAGTATCGAAAGCGAGGATGGCTTCCAAATCTCTGATCAAAATATCTGAGAAAATGTAATCCATATTCATGAAGATGAATGTCACAAATACGTGGATGCAACCAATCAGCCTCACTGACGGGGAATAATGTGGGGAATGCCATGTCTAATAACCCTTGAGTATTATATTCATTAATTGGGGATGAACCAATAGCTGGCTAGTCGACAATTTGAATAGGTGAAGACTGCACATTTTCAATAAATTTTCTTATTTCTTCCACTTTTGTATGTTCATTAGGTAGGCAAGCAACAAAAGATGAAGGATGTGAGTGCAAATGGTTACCGTGAAACCCTTGAACATCAACAACATTGTTATTTGTTTCTTCAATATCACAATCAACAAATTTAAGCTCAGTTGACACATCTGTGGGGTTTTCAGGGAGAGCAGCAACTAAGTCCATGTCAATTTTAACATCGTGATAAAATTTATCCATTTGAATTTTGTAATACAATGCATTCATCACCCGTGATCGCTTCACTTAAAATTCATAATATTTAGATTAGGCACCACGTCTTCTAACAATTAGGAAGTCGAGGTCTTCAACACGTCGTGGAAGATTTCTAGTAAGCACAGAAATATCTTGCGGAAAGTTGATTGTGTGGCCACTATATTTATATTTTCCACCACGATCACGAGTCACTTGCAATATAGGATTTACACATGCTATGAGCATCTCTTCAACTTGGGTAACTACACTTAGAACATGAGGTTGCTCACCAGGATCCATGTGATTCCATCGAGAAAAATGATGGGAACCTCTCTCATTCTTGCATCTTTTACAAATAGGTCCTTCAGACCCCCTCACAACTTGGATTCCAGGATATGATTCTTGGCAAACATGGCACATTTGAGCAATGGAGAGATTATCTATCTTCGCTCGAAATTTTTTATGTACTGCAATCATGTTGGGATGAAACTGTATATGTCCTCTAGGCATAGGATCATGCTGACCACCAATGGGAAGAGTAAAATGACCTCTAAAATCTACTTCATCTTCAACAATGTTAGAGGGCCCACCCAAATTTGCAGCAAGTGGATTGTGCATGTTACTTTCAACAATTATTTCCGTTAAATTCATGGATTGCATTTCTCTATCCTGATTGCATTAAATGGTGTCCTGCTCATAAAATACTAAAAACTTTAATGTCGAGCTAAGTGTGAAAAATGAGGAGTCAAAATGTAAAAATGAATAATAAATCAAATACATACAACATCAGCACTTGCTTGCCAATTAGATAGTCTAGGAATATTTGAAGGGAGGTTATGAGATGGTTCTCTTTGACTTGTAACAT
>ML796857.1:1503684-1516425 GCA_009831015.1 Picea engelmannii
TAAAATTTTTTATATTATATATGTGACGTCCCCCCGTCCCCCATTTCCCAAAAATCCCTAAAATTTGGGGGTACTCGCCACACGTCCCCCTTGTGCGTCCCCCCGTCTCCCCGTCCCCCCATCTTGGTGGAACATAGCATTTTTTAACTAGATACCACCCTATTTTTAAATATTTTATATAAATCTAACTTATTTAATTAAATTACAATAAAAATGTATAAACCATACCTCAAACTATACTACAAGGAAAAAAATTTTAAATATGTGTCTTTACTAAATTTGTCCATGCATGGATTTACAATCTAAGACAAAGGTAATTATATTTCGTTAAAAAAATTGGGAACACGAGGGTAGGTGGAATGAAGCATGGACAGAACCTAGGTTTAAAACATTTCATATGTATCAAATAAGGTGAATCTAAGAGGACACAACATTAGTCAAAACAACCCATAACAACTTCTCATTTCAATTAAAAGTTAGACGTTTCATGATGGACGAATTGTAAAGTTTTATATGAAAAAATGAATATTTACATATATTCAGATTCATGATTTACCAATTATAAAATTTTAAGCGCAAGAAAGTCAAATTCATGATTTTCTTAACCTGACTAGAGATTTGAGAGAGATTTCACATCTTGCTCATGATTATTTGAGTTAGAGATTTGAGAGAAATTTCACATCTTGCTCATGATTATTTGAGTTAGAGATTTGAGAGAGATTTCACATCTTGCTTATGATTATTTGATCCAACCCTTAGTAAGATATACTGTCATTACATTTTATTTTATTACAAAGTTTATTTAGAAAGTTTATTTGAACATAGTAGATGGTTTTGCCTCTTCGTATGGTTTTCATTAAAGTTAGGCACATTCTTGAATTAAGTTGGACTGGCGTATTTGCTTCTTTTTGTTAATAGCCTCTGAATTTCGTATGTCACAGTTTCTGAAGCAAACATATGCAGTGCCGAGGGGACATTAGATTTGAAGGTTAGGCTTCAATTTTTATCTTCTTGTTGTTTCCTTTTCTGTCAAGTGTCTAACGTGAATGGCGGAGAGCCTTATGTTGAACTTAACTCATGGGCTTAAAGAGTTTTAAGTAGCACGTTTTTTTAATCTGACTGCAAGGTTTGACCAATAACTCATTTTGTCAAATAATTCTAATTGTATATGGAATATTTATGGTGCAGAGCAAGGTTGAAAAGGTTTCCCTAGGCTTGGATGGCAAAAGCATATTTCTTGTTGGTAAGTTTTCGCTCTTGTCAAAACAAAATCATTTTCAATTTTTACCATATGCACTCTTGAAATCTGATCAATATTAATGAAAGAAAAGAAATCGTTTTCAATTTTTACCATATGCACTCTTGAAATCTGAGCAATATTAATGAAAGAAAAGAGTGGGATCATTGCAATATGTAATACATCCACCTTTTAAAAATATTAGTTGTTTTACAGGAATGATGGGTTGTGGAAAGACCACCGTGGGAAAAATTCTGTCAAAAGCTTTAGGGTACGACTTCTTTGACAGGTATGTTACAAAGGTCGAGGATGTGAATTTGAAATCCAACCATCATTTTCAGTTGTATATTGCACTTGTTTTTTTTGGTACGATAAAAGGCGTACACTTATTGATTATGAGCACATTTAATAGGTTTTTAGTGCTTAATCAGTTTTGTATGGACAAGATTAAATATTGATGGAATATTCTTAGTAGTCCCAATAAATTAATGGTTGTGATTTCAACCACTAACTTCCTCACTATTATAAAGACATCAGTTTACATGTTTATTTTTTTACTTTTACTTAATCATATTTAAAATTTACTATGGTGGTTAGCTGATTGTCACATATGCGTGATTAGGGTTTCATTTTCATTTTTTTATATTTACTTAATCATGTTCTGGACACACTGCCTCCTTCCGACTCCTTCCGTCCACCTCTGGGCCATTTCTCTTTCCCAACGTTCAGGTTTTGCAAGCCATCCTTTCAACATTCACCAGCCAAAAATTTGTGGCTGTGCTAGTAATACCAAATATTTTGATACATATTTTGTTTTATATGTGCAGTGATAAGTTGATTGAAGAGTCTGAAAGTGGAACACCTATAGCACAAATCTTCAAAGTGAAAAATGAAGAGTACGTTAGAGATTCTGAGGTAATGGCGATTTCCTTCATCACATTTTACTATAGCACATTTTTACATGATTCAAAGAAGGAAACCTAGAATATTTTTATTTCACTTCCTTTATTATCTGCGAATTCATTCTATGGTTCCTTTATCATCTGTGAAGTCCATTGGTCACATGTATTAAAGACTATCAATTGGCTTCACTTGGGAAAACATGTTTTTTATGCAGATAAAGGATTGGATCATGCATGGTGAACATAGTAATTAGAGTTATTAATTTAGGTGCAACTTGCAAATGTTTAATCATAGGCTCATTTCTAAAGGGTTTAGCAGGATTTAGACAAGGTATCTGTTGAACAGTTCTTATCAAACTTTACAGTTAAGAAAATCCATTATCTGAAGCTAGTTTGGCACTTGGACTGATGATATCCTGGATAAAATATTTGGCAGAGCAAAGTTCTAAGCGAGTTGTCTTCAATGCATCGCCTAGTAGTTGCCATTGGAGGTGGTGCTGTTGTTCGACCTCAAAATTGGTGAGAAATCTGTAATAAGTGAGAAAATTTGTTTTCTTATTCAATGTTTACAGTTTTACTAGTGATCAGTTCTACAAGTGACTAACATTTATCTTTTTCGTTTGTGTTGCAAATATAAAGGGTATATTTGAATCAAGGACTCACAATTTGGCTGGATGTGCCTCTAGAGGTACTTGCGAAACGAGTTGTAGCAGAGGGGACTAAATCACGACCACTTCTAGGCCAAGCTTCAGTTGATCCCTACTCTGAGGTTCAATTTCTTCTTCTGTATTCCATAATCCATATATAGAATGCCCAGTCTCCAGGCGTTGTGGAAATTACGTGTATCGATGCTACAAGTGTTTCTCTTTCTTTAGGCTTTAGTTGTTTATATTGAGTTCTTGCGTAGTGTGTTCTTTTATCGTGCTTCCCGTGTGGTCATCCTTTAAGTTTATGGGAAAACTTTAGTATGGTATAAAAGATTGTATAGTAGGGGTAGAGATGCTTTGCAGGCTGAAGTTTAGAGCTTGATGTTGATTCTATACATGGATTAGCTATCAACCGCCTAATATGCCATTTATGATTAACAAAACTTTTAGTGAGAGCTGAGTAACCATAATTCTCTTGGATCCACTTCGCAATGATCAAAACTTTGATCCGCAACACGCAAGGAAACTGTGGGCAAAGCAGTGACAAAATATTGCGCGCCACAAGCTTTTTTACTGAGGACTTGTCGAGCAGTTCACATACTACACAAAATGTTGTGCACTGTAATATAAAACTCTTTAAGAACAATTTATAAATGCGGAATGACAAACTGTTATGCTTAGCACATAAACTCAGAAATATGAATTGCTTGATATTAATAAACTCCAGCGCACTGCGTGTGGTTACATAATACAATAACTAAGATGAGCTTCAGCTCCAACGGCTTCTTCTACTGACTTTACAGACACAGAACTTGTGCTCAAACTTCTTCAACTCCTCAGTTGTTGTTGCTCTCGACTATTCTCTCTATCTCTTTGCTTCTTCTCTGCATCGTCGACTAACTAAACGACTCAAACTTATATGGACTCCGACTGAGACTTCCTACAGAAGCTAAGGTTGACTCAACATTAAAAACTACCATTAATTTGATTGACTCTTCAACTACTTATCAAAACTCAAGAAAGATAAATATCAACTCTATTTATAACTCTCATGCTTGCCGATTGAATTTGAGTAAACATGTGACTTTGCACTTATAGACTGTCAGACTCACTGACTGACAATTCGGCTACTGACAGACAAATCGACAGAGACTTAAAGATCTCACCGACTTGTAATTATTATTTCCAACACTCCCCCTTAATTATAAGTAGGTGGCATTACAAAAGAAAATTACATCAAAAATTGTGTTTACATTTTACTGTCACTCATCTGTTACTACGTTGAATCTCATACTACTGCGCAGATGTTGAAATGCATCTCTTGCTAAAGCCTTTGTAAAAATATATGTGACTTGTTCTTTTGACCTGCAAAATTCTAAACAGATCTCTTTGTTATTCACCAATTCTCTAATAAAATGATACCTTGTATCAATATGCTTGGTTTTCTTGTGAAACACATGATTCTTTGATAACATGATGGTTGAATCGTTGTCATAGAATACTGTTGTTGATTCTTGTTGTTCTTGCAACAAATATTTTAACATTCTTCTCATCCAAACTGCTTAACAAGTTGTGCTTGTAGCAACGACGTACTCTGCTTCTGCTGAAGAAAAAGTCACAATGGGATGTTGTAAGGCCTGTAAATACAAAGCCTTATAAAAATAAATATAAATACATAAATTATTTATAACTTACTTCTTTAGTTACTGTTCCAGCATAATAATGGACAGTTTAGCAGCATACTAACAATAGTATAATAATTAACAACAGTATAATGATTAACAACAATAAGAAAATGCATAAGGTATTTACCTCAACCTAAAGCTTAGTGTTTTATCCCTTTCCTAGTTGATGATGTTGATAATGATATTGATCCTACCCAAACTGAGTATTAACCTCCCAACCAACTAGGAACAACCTTTTCGGCTACCTAGCTTCAGGAATCCTTACGGTTTCCTGGCCCGCGAGCTCAAAATTCCCAACAACAATTGTGCCCTTGTGAGAGTCCTCAAGCAAAATTGTTCAAGCAAAACCATTCCAGCAAAATTGTTCTTTCCTCTCTTCCTCCTTATTCCTCCCCCATTTTCTTACCTTCCCCAAAAAACCAAAGATCCCCCTCCCTGATTTCTCCCCTCTTCCTTATCTTCCTCCCTCGAATGCATTTCTCCAACTGCCTTATCCCCCATTAATTCCTCAACCACCTTATCCCTCTCATTAATTACTTCATCTACCAATTTTAATAATATTATAATAAAGTCTCCATAAAGTTATTTTAATGATTAATTAAATTAATGTTTATCATTCATGATAATTACATAGTTAATTAGGGTTGATACCATACATGTTCCAAAATGAAATGTGTACCCAGAGGTATTGTTCCTGTCATCTATGTTGCCTCCACAATCAATGTGAGTGTATCCAATGAGTCTGAAATCTTCTAAAGTGGAGTACTTAATGCCAAAATCTATTGTTCCATTCACATATCTCAGGATTCTCTTTCCTGCCTTCCAATGTGATTCTTTTGGATTTTTCATGAACCTTGAGATTAGACTTACTCCATACATAATATCAGGTCTTGTCGCTGTGAGATACATAAGACTGTGTACCCGTCTTTTAAACAATGTGGGATCCACCTTGGACCCTTTATCTTCCTTGCTTAGCTTCAATCCTGCTATGACAAGTGTTGGGGCTACTTTTGAATTCATCATATTGAACCTTTTCAATATTTCATGTGCATACTTAGACTGTGAGATAAATATACCAGTTTTGGACTGGTGAACTTCAATTCCCAAAAAATATCTCATAAGCCCTAAATCAGTTATTTCAAATCCATCTTTCATGACTGACTTGAATTCTTTTATGCCAAATTCACCTGTAAAAATCAAATCATTTACATATAAAAAAACAATTAGCATGTTACCTTGTAGATTTGATTTGATGTACAGTGTTGGCTCATTTTCACTTCTCTGAAATCCATTCAGTGCTAGATATGAATAAATGTGACTGTGCCAAGTTTTGGGAGCTTTCTTTAATCCATATAGTGATTTCTTCAATATGTACACTTCGTCTTCTTGTCCTGGAACCTCATAATCTTGTGGTTGTTCCACATATACTTCTTCTTCTAAGTTTCCATTCAAAAATTTTGACTTCACATCCATTTGATAAACTTGTCACTTGTATTGCTCGACAATTGTTAACACAGTTATGACTGTGTCCATGCACGCAATTGGTGCAAATGTTCATTGAAATCAATTCCAGGTTGTTGTGTAAAGCCTCTTGCAACTAACCTTGCCTTGTGCTTCTGCACATTTCCTTCTACATCTTGCTTGGTCTTATAAATCCACGACACTTATAACATCATTGTCTTCAGGTACATGTACCAATTTCCATGTTTGATTGTTCTCTATGCATCTAATTTCTTCATCCATGGCTTGTGCCCATACATCATCTTTGACAGCTTCTTCAAAGGTTAATGGATCATTTATTTGTGAAAACAGAGAAAAAACTGAAAATGAATTTGTTGCATCTTCATTATAAATGTCACGCAAACTTCTTCTCTTTCTTGGTAATAGACTTGCTAATGTTGGATCTGGAGATGTAGAACTGCTCGAACTGCTTGTTGGTGTTTGTTGCACTCTAGGTGTAGACTGCGCACCTGTTGTTCTTACTGGAGTACTTTGCGTTGTGATTTGCATCCCAGTGCCAAGTGTAGAAGGGACTGTGCTCTGACTTGTACACAGTGTTTGAAACACCTCTTCTTCTTCTTTTGTTTCATCATGCCCCATTGCATCAATAATTTTCATTGTTTTTTCTATGGTTCCATCCCACGCTTCATTCCCCACGAATTGAACATCACGGCTGATTATGAATTTTCTTGCGACAGGGTCATACAACTTGTACCCTTCTGTGTATTCAGAGTACCCAATAAATATACATTTATTTCCTTTGTTGTCGAGCTTCCTTCTCAGCTCATCTAGAACATGTGCGTATGTGACGCAACAATTTTTTTTTAAGTGCACCACGTTGTGCTTTAATCTTGTCCAAGATTCTTGAGGAACTCTGTTCTTCAAACTCTTTATCGGACATCTTTTCAAGATGCATACTACAGTTGTTATTGCCTCAGCCCAATACTCATTTGACAAATGTTTGGTTGTTAACATACTGCATGCAATTTACATAGTGGTTATGTTGTTTCTCTCTGTGATACCATTCTACTGTGGTGTGTATCGTACGGTAAATTGCTTATAGATTCCATGAACTTTACAAAAGTTCTGAAATTCGCTTGAAATGTATTCTCCTCTTCTATCAGTTCTCAGACACTTGATGTAATAACCACTCTTCTTTTCCACTAGTGATTTAAAGTGTTGAAAACAACCCAATGCATCAGTTTTATGCTTTAGAAAATAAATCCATGTTTTTCTTGAGAAAACATCAATAAACGTTAGAAAATATATATTTCCTCCTATTGATGTTGTTTGCATTGGTCCACAAATGTTTGAATGTACAATTTCCAGTGGAGCTTTTTCTCTCTAAGACTTGCCAACTGGAAATGATTCTCAATGCTGCTTGCCAAATATCCAGCCTTCACATGTCCTTTCTATTTTTTTAATCAATGGAAAACCTTTTACCATATCCTTTGTCTGTAGCAGCTTCAGACCTCCAAAGTTCAAATGTCCAAATCTTAAATTCCATAGCCAGGAATCATCGTGTATTTTAGATTGGAATGATTCCTTCATCTCTGCACCATTTTCTCATTTCTTGATACTGCGCACACAAATTTTTTCATTCGAACTGCACACACTTTCTACTGTAAATGAAGTGTTTGACTATGCATCTTTTTCTTTACCAATAGCTTATGTTGTATTCTTCTTCTTGGATGGCTTTAATGTCAATGGAATCATCATGTTACTTGTCATCTGGATTTTTGCAATAAGTTGATTGCTTGGGCATTTATCCATAATCACACAATGATTATCTTCCATGTAGATTCTGTATCATTTTTGTAACAACTGTCCTGTTCTCATCAAATTATGCTTCAGACCAGAAACATAATATACATCAGACATAACTTTTTGTTCTCCTTTCTTAGTTAAAATGTTTATACTTCCTTTGCCTAAGGCAATGACTTGGATATATGTTCCAAGTGTAACCTTCGTTTGGAATGACTCATCCAAACTAGAAAACAATTCTATGTTTCTTATCATGTGGTTACTGCAACCTGAATATAAATACCATATGTTACATGGACTTGCTTGAGAAACATTACATTCAACTGGTGAGACTATAGGCATTTCTACAACATGCACTATAAACATAGGGTGAGTTTGATTACTTGCGTTGTTTGACTGATCTTGACTTTGCTTGTTCTGATTATACTATCTCTTTTTGCACTCATATGCATAATGTCCATACTTTTTACAGTAATGGCATTGAATATTTGATTTGTCAGTTCTCTGACCACTTGGATGACTGGTACTTGGGTTTTGACCTCTTCCACCAGTATTTCCAGGACTGCTACTGCATCCACCTCTGACAAAACTTATTCCTCCGCCTCTAGAGTTAGCTCTCCCCCTTCCTCTTCCACGACTTATAGATGACTGCGCGGAAAATGCATTCTCTAATGACATACTTGACCTATTCAATCTGTGTTCATGATTAATGAGGGAAGCTTGTAGTTCATCTAGACTGAACTCACTCAATTATTTTCTTTCTTCTAGAGTCACAACAAGGGTATCAAACCTAGGAGTAAAACTCCTAAGTACCTTCTCAACAACTTTTCTGTCTTCTATGGTTTCACCATGAGACTTAATCTAATTTATCATGCCAATGACATGGGTGTAGAATGAATCTACTGTATCTATATCTTTCATTGACAAAGTTTCAAAATCTCTTTTAAGAATTTGTAGTTTTGCAGTTTTTACTTTGACCAGACCTTGATAAGAAGTTTGTAATATGTCGCATGCTTCCTTGGCTTGATTTGCTGATGCAAATATTGGAAGTATGCTCTCATGCATAGCTTAATATATGTAAAACAATGATTTTCCATCATTCTTTCTTTGTTCTTTCAATACATCCTTCTCAACTTGCATGAGGGCATTGAATGTTTCCTGATCTACTAGTTCCACATAGCCATTCTCAACTATTTCCCATACATCTTGACCTCAGAACAACACATTCATGGTCAAGAACCACGTCTTATAATTCTTTCTTGTAAAAGTGGGAGGTTGCATATTTGAGGTAGAAGCCATATTTTACTTTTCAACAGAGTTTCTGCTCTTGACCTTGTTTTGATAGAACCTGCTCTTGATCAAATTTCTTTTGATCAACCTGCTCTGATACTAGATATTGAATCCACTGGGCAATGATCAAAACTTGGATCCGCAATGCAACTGTGCGCAACGCAGTGACAAAATACTGCGCGCCACAAGTTTCATCACTAAATCACTCAGGACTTGTCGCACAGTTCACATACTACACAAAATACTGTGCACTGTAATATAAAACGCTTTAAGAACAATTTATAAATGCGGAAGGACAAATTGCTATGCTTAGCACATAAACTCAGAAATACGAATTGCTTGATATTAATAAACTCTGGCGCACTGCGCGTCGTTACATAATACAATAACTAAGATGAGCTTCGGCTCCAATGGCTTCTTCTACTGACTTTACAGACACAAAACTTGTGCTCAAACTTCTTCAACTCCTCAACTGTTGTTGTTCTCGACTGTTCTCTCTACCTCTCTGCTTCTTCTTTGCATCATCGACTAACTAAACGACTCGAACTTATATGGACTCCGACTGAGACTTCCTACAGAAGTTAAGATTGACTCAACATTAAAGACTACCATTAATTTGACTGACTCTTCAAATCTTTATCAGAAATCGAGAAAGATAAAGATAGGCTCTATTTATAACTCCCCTGCTTGCCAACAATTCGACTACTAACAGAATGACTGACAAACAAATCAGTGGAAACATAAAGATCTCACCAACTTGTAATTACTATTTCCAACAAATTCATGTTATTTGTTATAAGATGGGTCAAGCTAGAGTTGAGGAAATTGGGTGCATTCATGACTTTCAATCATAATAATTGATTGTGAAATAAACATCACTGTCTTCATAATCTAAGGAACACTTTGGAGCGTAAGTTAAACTAAAATTACTAAGGATCGTGTTTAATACTCTTATGGATATTTTTTGAGTAAGTTCAATTAAAATTTTTTTTTGGGGAGAGTTTTGCTGAAGTATCTGGTGTTTTACTTTAAAGTTGAGGAACTTCAAAAGCATATCAGTGACCTTCCTTTACCTCAAAATAATTCATCCTGACTAACTAAGGATAAAAGTGCAAAGCAGGCACAGATATACGAAGTTCAGCTTATTTCTGAGGCAAGTCCATCACCCAAGTGGATGTAAGTGTTGGACAAAAATTTCAAATCTGATGAACAAGCCTGAACAAAGTATGTGCTGACATGAATAACAAAAGTGAGATTTGTGTCTGCCCTTTTCTTTTTCCTATTTGACAAGAGCTCCTATTCATGTAACATAATTTACATATGGGGAACTTGGGTCAATGTCTGACCATCATTTCTATTAAAACAAATGAAATCAGTTTGCCTCTTGACTAAACCCTTAAATGAAAAGATAAAAGTAACTGTTTCGTGTAGGTACAAAAATGGCAAGTCTGTTTCCCCACATATAAATATATTGAGATTCATTATAAGACAATATATTTGGATGACACTGAAAATACTGAAGGCTCTGTAAGAGATTTCATTGGTGGTTCCTCATTCCACTGGCTGAATTTATGCATAAACTGTTGTATTTATGCTTTGTTTGTAGTTGATCTGAATCTCCAACGTTCTAACAAACCTTTAGGGCTTATCTCATCCTTTCATTATATCCATCCTGAATAGGCTAACTGTAAACATCCTCACTGGTGGGCTCCTGAATCCTACTTTACAGTGATTTCTATGTCTATTCAGTAGTAACAACATTCTCATTACGAGAAAGATCAACACTTGTCTCTGTGACCTCCATCAGCCATATTTAGCCTCATGCCAGTGCCCTTGAACATGAAACTAAATAAAAACAAGCAAAAAATGGACCTTGCCTGAAACAAATCAGCAGGTCAGCGTGAAAGCCTTAAAATAATACTGAGGTCATCTGTTTATACCTGGGCATTGGCTTGAATTCCATGCATTATTATTCATATCATTGGTAAATTGCATTCAGGAATCTCTTCTATATTACGTTTTTATGGCATTTTGCAGGCTTTTGCAAGGCTCACTGAACTTATTGAGCAAAGAGGTGAAGCATATGCAAATGCAGATGTAAGAGTATCACTGCAAAGTATATTCCTATGCTGCCTTAATTTTTTTCATTCTGAAGTCAAATACACCTCATATTCGTTGATATGCTCAAAATCACATTGGTGCTCAAATTTATATAACCAACTTTCTTTACCTCTAGTCATTTTCAAAGAATGTGACGAACAAGTTTGTTATTCTGTTACAAATGCAGAGATTGCAACAGAACTTGGCATTGAGGATGTTTCTGCTCTTACCCCCACAACTATTACCACTGAGGTGTGTATTCTGTATTCATAATGATTATTTATACTTGTAGTGGATATGCATCAGATCAGTTGAGCGACGTTAAACTGGTTCTTACCATTGCCTTCATGTATAAAATATAGGAGTCCTATTTTGGTTCCCTAAACAATATAGAGAAGCACCACATACTGGAAGATAAGAGATTCCTAGACTTGAATCTACCATTAAATATAGAAGGGTAGGGCGCCTTACATCTCTAACATTGAAAGCCTGATTTACCTTGTAAATGCCTTATTCTTAATATCTAATATTTGTGAAGTTTTCAGCATCGTCCACAAAATTGTTGTTTCCAACCAAATACTCACTTGAAAGGATGTATTTTCATTAGTTTCTTGTGGATTTTTTTCACAATTAACATTATACAGAGAATTTTCTTTTCTGATTTTCCTCCCCGAGTCTCAGGTTCGAAATGTAACTCCAGTGCCCATGCCCACATTCTTTCCACAAAGTGCATGTTTGCATGGTTTTGTTATGTTTGTTGACATGTGAAATCTTCTTGAAAGATGTTCTTAGATTTTATTAAATTTCTGTTTTCTGATGTTCTTAGATTGTATTAAATTTCTGTTTTCTGAAATCTCATTTATGAGGGCCACCTTAAGGAGAAATTTCAACTTTATTTTACGTTGGGCTTTAAAGCGATCCTTGTGCTTATCGGCACTAAATTTGAAAAGAAATCTAACATGTAAGCTTTATTTTGCAGGTTCTACACGAAATCGGAAACTACTTGAGATGTAAAAGTGTAAGGAATGGTGCATCTGGTGCAAAAAGCGATCTTTAAGAATATGCAAGAAAATTGAAGTTTTTAGGAGTACCCCAATAAACCCGGGTAGACTTGCATTCTTTGCAAGTTTGCCGAGCTCTATGTTGTATTATTATATCTGTGGATAGGCATGGTATATAGCTTTGAGTTAGGTTTGATTTTCTATTAGTTCATGGTTGACCATAAAATATACACCCTTTTATCCAAAATTTTAAAAAATAATTATTTATTTTAAATTTTAAATCTCATTTATGTGATATCTTATTGGCCAAAAACTTTGAAGTCTTATTGCTGCCTTCACTTCCCCCAATGTTATTGTAATAAATATTTCTTGTTTTATATGTATTGTCAAAAGTTGGGGCTCATCTTGTTAAATAAATAACCTTTTTTTTTTGGCATGGATATGCATTTTTTATTTTTTTGGTTGTTCTCATTTAATGGGTACCTTTTTCCTAGGCACATTTAAATAAAATAAAATAATATTTTGTAGGTAGGATTCAAATGGATGACAATTGTACTTTTTCTTTCACAATTATTTGAGTGTTAAAGTTAAAATAAAATAATATAATATTTTGTA
>ML796857.1:1516451-1534638 GCA_009831015.1 Picea engelmannii
TTTTTTTTTCACAATTTTTTTAAGGGTTAAACTTAAATATAAGTTTTATTTTTATATTACAAATTTTGAGTGTTAACCTTAAATATAAGTTTGAGCGTTTTACAATGTATAATCTAAATGTTTTATGAAATTGGGTTTTTTTTTAAATCATTCAAAATAATGTGAAGGGATATTGGTTATTATACATGCTGCTTGCCGTGGTATATAGTATTGGATATGCTATTGATTCTCTATTAGATGGGGTTTGACCAAAATAATTTTGAGCATTTTTAAAGGTCTAATATTACAATTTTAATTTTTTAATTATTTTAAAACATTTTTCTAAATTGTGATTCGTTGTTCAAATGCATCTCCTATTGTCGCGACTGCGTAAGGATCTTCAACAGTTGCAGAAGGATCTTCAACATCCTTTAATGAGATGACACTTGAGTGCCATATTCAACAAATGAATTTGTTATTCATCTCGACGCATGCGGTGGATTCAATACAGCTATTGTTTTATTTTATTATACCTGCATAGCAGCAGGTATACGCTGCCATGCAGCCTTGTTTGTACAAGTGAGGTTGAACGAAACTATAATTTTTACTTTAAAGTCATATGTTCAATTCCTTTTTAGCTACCATCTTAATGTCACAAAATCCTTCTTGGATAGCATTTTCCTATGAAAAAAAAAAAATTAACATCAAAGTTCTAATGCATTTATTGTCCGCAAGAATTGTAGTCTTCCATTACTACTTTATTCTTTATCATCTTTGTTATGATCATTGATTTATAACTATATATCATTATGTTATTTGAAAATGACATTTTAATCTTAAATCTCTTCACCAAATTAGGTGTATACTTTGGATGAGATAGAACACTCTAACTTCTCAATTGCCAAAACTTAGATGCTAAGAAAATAAAAATAAAATTTATTAGAAAATAAAGGATAAACACATATTATCACCTATAACACATATATCTATATATATAAATAAAAAGATATGAAATAAAAAAATATTACAAATAAATAAAAAACAATATAATAAAACAAAAAAAAAAACTTATAACACATATATCTATATATTTTCCAAAACTTAGATGCTAAGAAAATAAAAATAAGATTTATTAGAAAATAAAGGATAAAAACATATTATCACCTATAACACATATATCTATATATATATAAATAAATAAAATATGAGATAAAAAAAATATTATAAATAAATAAATAACATTCATATAAAAATATGTAAAAAACAATATAATAAAATATAGAAAATAACTTATAACACATATATCTATATATAAATAAATAAATATGAAATGAAAAATATTATAAAAAAAATAACACTCATATAAAAATATGTGAAAAACAATATAATAAAACATAGAAAATAACTCATATTAAAATATGTGAAAAACAATATAATAAAACATAGATTAAAGAGAATAAGGCTTGCATTGAATTACATTAAAAAACACTATACATTTACAACCCTTTCTATCTCAATATCCACAATCATGCTTTCACGTCTATATTACTTCACAAGACCATATGTTAATTTCCCTTCTCACATGGGATGTGCGCTTACACTTTTTATTGTTGTCAACATTACATGCACTACTAGTCACTTGTCATTATGCTCACACTATATCCACAAAATATATATTGGAATATAGTTGGTTTTCTAATTACAAAAATATATATTGGAATATAGTTGGCTTCCTAATTAGATAAAAATATATATTGAAATATAGTTAGCATTTAATTAGGTATTAGTTAGTAATGTTTTGATTTTTCATAAGAAATAGATTTTTTTTAAAGCATTCTCTAATATTGATAATATGGTAGTTATTAATTAAAGTTAAATATATATATATTTTAAGAATTCTAGTTTTTTTTAAGTATTCTCTCACATTGATAACCCCAACCAAAGTGATCACTTAGGTAATATGTTAATGCACAAGAAAAACATTTTACAATAGAGTTTCTCACAATCAATCATCAACAAATGACCCTCCATGCTCTTTAAATAGAGATCATGGACTAATCAAGTACTAAGCCATATATCGATGTAGCAGTTAAGATCGAAGAGAATATGAGTCATTGGATCACTTTATCACTATAACATATAGTGAATGTAGGATTACATAACTACAAATGCATACTAAAGAAACACATTTTTTACCTAAAGACACATTAGACCAAGTTGATCTTAACTAATTCTTAAGTGTGTAAATATCCTAACATCCCCCTTAAGAACAATTTGGGATAGGATTGAAGGATTTACAAAGGTGACACAATAGGAGAAGGAAGGAGACACTTTATATTATTCAGATAGATAAATATTTATCTATTATTCAAATAGATAAATATTTATGTAGCTCTTCTTAATGGAACTTTGTCAACTCATATACATCTTTTTAAATCTCAATGTTACATTAATTTGGTCATTACTTTGTTACAACTCTCATTACCTAGAGAACCTTTCATAGCCAAATTACAATTCTCATGTTAACCAAGCTACAATTCAACATAGGTACATGTCAACATCTACATGTTAGAATATTGGATGTGCTCATTTAACAATAGACAATATAGCAATATTGTCACCCAAACATAGGCACTAATGCCACCCCCGAGGACCTTGAACTTGACAGAGAGAAGAATTTTGGTAGCAGATCAATAGCCAACCAAGACTAATGCACCAAGAAAAGATAACCAAGATTGATCAGAGAGTCCATCCCAGAAAGACCGAGAATATAGATTGCAGGACTGACGACAACAACTCCTCCTCAGACTTGCATACAAACTGGACTTTTGCAGTGCGTACAAGTGCACTTCTGTAATTCTGAGAAGTCTCGCTAAAATGAAGACTGACCTCCTGTATTTATACTAAGATGGAAAACTCTCATTAAGATGGAAAACTTAAGATGGAAAACTCTCATGTTTTCGCTATATAAAATCCATATCTTAAAAACATAAGAGTGTCTAAGTTCATCCATATAAAATCCATTTCTTAAAAACATAAGGGCATGTGCAAAAAAAGATAATTGAAAATTAAAAAAACAAATGATACATAATTATTTAAAAACAAAAAATTATTGAAAATCTTCTAAACTTCTAAACTTATGATCATTTTTCAAATATTTTAAAATAAATTTTTATATTTATAAAATATAAAATTAGTTAAAAAATCTTATTTTCTTGACTTTCCACCTTTAAAATATTCTAATTTTTTTTTCCATATCAACAAAAGGCAAAGTAAAGTAAACTAAACAGATACATATATTTTGATCACTTTCACATAGTAAACTCTTTTTGAGAGAGGAAGTCAAATCCATTAGTTCATAATATTTACTTTAATGCTTCAACTTAAAAAAACACATAAAAGATGAAGTCTAGTCTTTAATAAATTTCACTAACAAATACAGACCATATTGATTTATATACATAATCCACATAACTTGATCCTAAGCAAAAATAAAGTTTAATATTTGGTATGATTTAGGTTGTGATTATTTTGATAAAAAATATATAGTTAATGCTCTCCATTAAAGTTATAGTTTCCCACTGTAAAAGGATTTAGGATAATATAATATTATATATATGATGATGATAATAATAATTAATTTACACTAAGATTAAATTGGTCTATCTTAATTCATAAGTGATTACTTAAGATTTTTTAGAATTTTGTTTCTATGTTTGAAAAATATTAAAAGAAGTTTTCCAAAATTATCATACTTTTATTAAGTTAAGAAGTTAAAAAAATTGGTAATATGACAAATATTTTGAAAATAAAATCTAATATAAATATTAAAAAGAGAAAAACACAATGGATCAAACAAAAAATCTGTATTAAAAAAAACAAACAACAAAAGACAAATATCCAATTTCCTCTCTTTTTATCTGTTCAGATCTTTACACAAACGTATTTATTTTTCCTTCCTCTTCTACCTACTTGTACAATATTCACCTGAAAAAATGAAGATTAACTTGTACCTTAAAACACGGAATGGAAGTTCAAAGGAATGCTTCATTTTTCGAAGACAAAAAACGATTTCGAAGACAAAAATGACTCACGGTCGATGTGATGTGATGATGCAATTTGGTAGGTAAATATTTTGATATATGCTTTGAAGTGATATGTTGGTCAGTTGGAATCCAGTAAATTATATTGTTTTGCCCTGTTCAGCTTATTACTTCAAAAATTCGAAAAACAACAAAATTTTTATGAGGTAAATAAATTTTGCGGATTAAAATGGGAAGACAGAGGCTGACCGTAACCTACCATCTGTGAGGGAGGAATTGGGAAACCGTTAGATGACCATGGCGAAATAGGATAAACGCAATGGTTCATATTCAAATCAATAGAAGAATTGCAAAGGCTAATAATAAATGAGGATCATTTTGAAAATTTATTTTCCAAATGTTTATAATAAAATAAAGATTATTTTGAAAAAATATTCCAGTATGATAGAGGAAACTCATAGGCATTTAATTTTTTTCAAAATTGAAATAATTTTTTTTTCAAAATTAAAACTTGAAATATTATGCTGTTTAATATTCATTATCTATTTCATCTATATTTATTTTTGTTTTAAATGTGATGTAAATTGTATTTCATCGGTATTTATTTTTGTTTTAAATGTAATGTAAATTGTTTTGATGATGTAACACTGAATTCTCTTATATATTTTTGGCATGCATTTTTTATACATCAACATATTTTAATTTTTTTTCAGCTTAATTACGATATATTAATATAAATATAAATCAAATAATATAAGTTGGATTAATGTTGAAGAGTGAAAAAATTTAAGTCATTAATCTTTTCAACTTAATTATGATATAATAATAGAAATATAAATCAAATAATATAAGTTGGATTAATGTTGAAGAGTGAAGAATTTTCTGTCTTTAATCAAGGATTTCATTTGGCATTTTCAAATAATTACGATTATTTTAGAGGTAGTGGTTCAACATGTAAAACATATGAGATATATTTATTTATTTGGTAAGTTAAGATAGTCATAGAGGTATTTATATTTGAGGTGAATTATGTCAATTTAATGTAATTAGAATGGTTAAGCATAGGCGATGTATTTATTTATTTGGTAAGTTAAGATAGTCATAGATGTATTCATATTTGAGGTAAATTATGTCAATTTAATGTAATTACAGTGGTTAAGGAAAAAAATGTTACCTTACAAATCCCACTTTAGAACATATTTATACTTAATGAAATTTTTTTAATCAAACTTTATTATATATTTAATTACATATTAAGAGACAAAAATAATAACAAAATATATTATCCTAAAAAAATTATATCTCATATTAAAAAGTTTATATAATAAAAAATTTGAAATTTAATTTTCCCAATCTTTGGTCAAAGGACCAGTAGTTCTCATTTTCTCAATATCTTATACAACTATAGTCTTCATGGATCCAGATTAGTTTGGCACACCTGCACTACATTAGGGTCTCCATCATGGCAAGCATTATCCACCATGCACTAAGTCAATGTTTCCCAATGAAGACCAATCATCATTTATTCCATTTCATTCATCCATGTCTCAAGCCTCCTCTTGCATGATATTTCATGAGTCAATCCATACTAACATCAAGCCATGCTCATCACACATCGACCCTCCAATTTGATGTCCATAGAAGATGAGGCATGTAGCATGGATGAATGATAATTGGTCTTCATTGGAAACCATGCACTAAACCAATAATTGGCTTAGTACATGGTGGATAATGCTTGCCCTCCTTCATACCCATGTACAACTCTAGGTGGGTCTCCATTGTACCCATGTACAACTCTACTTTTCGATCGATACCAACGATCCACTCCTTGGGTGGCCATTTTTAATTAATTTACACATTTCAAAAAGACGACATGTTGGGATTTGCTTTTCATAATTAAAAAGCTAACACAAAATAATAAATTGTTTGAAAGAAGTTGCAATTTCGTAGGGATTTTAAACTCTACCAAATCTTAATCAGGGTGCGTGGACGAGCGAGCAACGAAGTAAGGTTGATTTGGTTCCAAGTTTTAGGTTTAACAATTTCAAGGAAATAGACTTTAGATTTTATTTAAATTTTCAACTTTTTAGTGAATCAAAAATCTTAGTTAGAATATAATGTTGTTGTGTTTTTTTTTTAATTAATTACGATTCAAACGAATTTTTACATATTTAATAAAAATATATTTTTAAATAAATAAATAAAAATTATTAATTTAAAACAATATATTGAAATCATGACATGTAAATGTTTTATAGATTAATATTAATTTAAAATAAAATTTTAATTAAAAAAAAGATATTACTATATAAAGTAAAATGTTAAACTCATTAAATTTTAAAAATCAGTAATAATCTAAAATGGGATTTTAATATAAAAATATATCATAATAATTGATGATAATGATGATGGTTAATATCTATAGGGTCTTAATATAAGTAAGAGATTATTTGGATTTCTTTAAAATGTTATTTAAATGCTTGAAAAGTATTAAGAGAAGCTTTCCAAAATCACTAAAATTTATTATAAAGTTTGTAATTACTATAGAATATTATATACAAAACAATTGTACATATAAACAATTATAATGATGGTGATTAACGTCCACTTAGACTAACACCTTAAGAGAGTAAGGGATCACTTGCAATTTTTTAAAATTTTATTTCTTTGGTCGAAAAACATTAAGAGAAACTTTCCAAAATCACTATTATACTAAAATTATTTAAAAACATATTATAATAATACTAATTTTATTATTAGTATTTTGAACTCTCATAATTTCAATGCATATTTTAGAAGTGATGTATAAAGATGAAAAATTCTTGTAACATTAATTTATTTTTCTTTAATATTTTTTTCAAAAGCTAGTATTTCATTATAGAATAAAAAAAATTGCATTCATACATGTTCAAAACTACTAATCCACGGAAGTGCCTATAAAAAGGCCTACCAAAAGTATAGCCCTGAGTTAAAGTGAGTCATCATTAGAGAAAACAATCCAATCCATATTATCTAAATGAAAAGTATATCAAGAAAAGCATTTAAGGTATCAATTTATAGGTATCCAAAATTTTGTATAGCCTAGCTAGTGGAATCGCTCAATTAGAGATTGAGCCAAGAGTTATGAAAAAATTTCGAGGATCCCCATGGATCATTTTCCCATACCTTCCAACTGCCATAGTCCATCTCCAATCCAGCTTTGGAGAGAGTGTCTACTTTTGAATTCCTGTGTGTCTGTATACATGAGTGAAAGAGACATGAGAGAAAGAGGATGTGATAACTTTGATTTATTCAAACAAAGGTTGTAGGGAGTAGTTATGAAGATGGTTGGTACCATCCATGCATTTGATAACAAACTGAGAATCCCCATAAATATGCAATTTATATATATATATATATATTTTTGAGCCAATAAAAGCAAAGCTCAGGGGCCATGAATTCACTGTAGTTGTTACTGGCCTTGCCTAGGCTGGTTGAAAAGGAAACAATGGAAACCTCATCTAGATGGATAATACCACTAGCTCCTCATTGAGTGGGGGTATTGTTGGCTGCCCCAACCAACACCCTATCATTTTACCTTGAAAATATAGGGTTAGCCATAAAATGGTTAGTTGTCCAATGATGTTGTCTTCATTAGATTGATAGACTCTTTGTAAATATGTTTCTTAAATGATTTTGTTTAGTTTTACATGTGATCATTTTCCTTTACAACTTTCTTGCGCATGCTTGCTTTTGTGTCGATTTTAATGTGTGCGTTTTCACATTTATCGTTAATTTCATGACGGTGAAGCATGAAATTAAGGATTTCTCTCGAAGATCTTTCCTGGAAAATTCTTTGTACAGTGTCAACATACATGCCTCGCTTTGATGGATGACTTTTTTGTTATCAATCCCAATTTTCATTTATAAGAGGTTATCATTCCATTTAATCAAACATTTGATCACATTTTATAACCTTTTATGAAGTCCTCTAAATTCTGATTATATTTTACCAGTAGTCATTCTAAAAGTATGTTAGGCAGACTTTTCAAATTACCCTATGAAAAACATTGGACTCGAGCAATGTTTGACGCTATACCTTTATTAATTTATATCAAATATGCATTTAACCTATGCGTTTTGGATAAGGGTTTGGCTTCACATATGTTTTGAATTAGGTTAATTTCATGCCTTCAAACTCAGTTCGATTACTCCTTAAGCCCTGCACTTCAAACTTTAGCCACTCCTTTCAATCATGCCCTCATTACCTTGACTAAATCTTTTGAAGGGGTGCAATATGATTATTGAAATTGTGTCATGATCCACGATTTCAGGTTAGAAGCTCGTGGCAAATTATATCAAGAACATGGGTCATCTGATTCAAAATCCTTATGTCCTCTGTCATGCAAGCTATCCAGGAAGTCGTCAAAGTTTAAGTGGTTGATCATTCCGTGTCGTCCTTGGTTCTTTGAATTTTTATCCACCATCGTTAGGACGAGGTATGTTAATTCGTTCTCACATGGTTATTATGTTATGATCCAAAATGCTCAAAATATCAAAAAATAACAGAAGTACACACCATGTACAAAATGTCAACGTGGAGCACAACTCCAATATAGATAAGTTACACAATAATTTCTTAAAGAATAGGGGAACCCACTCCAAATAACCAAATACCTTCCATACTTCACAATTCCTCATAATGCATACATGATCTCTTATATATAGTTATTCACACTTGCACATGAGGCACCTTTATCACTAGGCTGACCCTATAACATATATATTTACACATTACATGTACATTTAAGCCCATATATGCCCCCCCTTGGGGTCATATCATATACATTTAGCTATATATATGCCCCCCTTGGGTCATAACATAATACCCTCCTTCAAAAATCTTTGTCCTCAAAGCTTTGCATTTGAAGGCTTCACATGTGACGAAACCAAGTAATATGATTTTCTTATGTTTCTACTTTCTTCATTCCATTGTTCATGATCTTTCCATCCAAAATTAATTCTTTTCGGTCTTAATCCTTGGCGTCTAGTTGTTGCATAATTTTCTTTCATTTGATTCCATGTATTTTTGTTGAAGCTTCTCCAATTTGTAGTGGTTGTTGGTCTCTGATAATAACTTATTGAATAGTAGTTTGGTGATGCCTTGTTCCATGAATATTGACAAGTATTCCATCTTTTTCCTTCATAATGTTGATATCGTCCTTCTTGTCTTCCTTGAAATGTTTCTTGGCGATGAGGGTGTCTATACAGTTTCACATTTAACAGTTTTTCTTCACTCTTGACATGCATTTCATCTATCTTATTTTCAGAGACAATGGAATCCTCAATCATGTTTTCTTGGTCTTTGATTACTCTAGCCTTAGAGATAATACCATCATATTTGGCATGTACATCCTCTAGATAGAGTTCAACTTCTTCAAGTATCTTTTGTTGACTTTCTTGAATCTTGTCTTCTTTCTCCTTTTGAAGCTGCAATGTGATCCCATCTAACAAATGTTGACGTCCTTCTTCAATTCTGGCTTGTATTTCTGATTTTATCTCATCATTATTTAAGGATTCCTCAACCTTCATGAAAATTTCATCTTCCAGTCTTTCGGTAGATTCTTCAACTAAGATCATTCTTTCTTCTTTATTTTGACAATTCTTCTTTTCTTCTTTCAATCTCTTGACCTCATCCAATAGTTTTTTTTATTATGGTTTCATAATCTACATATCTCTTCATCTTTCTTTTTCAAATCTTCCCTTGACTCATCATTTTCCCACTTTGATTTACTATTATTTTCTTGCTTTAAGTTATTAACCTCCTTAATGAGTGATTCATTAAGGGATCATATCTTATATAGCTCCTCACTCTTCTTCTTAATCTATTCCTTTTCTTCTTTTAATTCATCTTGAATTCTATGTGATTCCTCCATTTTTGTATCCCTAATCCATTTATCTGAGAAGAGTTTTTCAAATTCTTCCCATGTGCAGTGCCATCTAGTATTTTGATCAACACTCATCCACCACTTCGAAGCTTCATCAAAAAAATAATATCTTTCTTTCCTAGGAGTCATATTATATTCTTTTACCAACCTCAACCATTCCATAGGATTGATTTCATCTTTATCTTCATCTCCTGTAAATTTAGGTATTTCCATTGATTCTTAATTGAGGTTTAATCCCAACCCTCAAATCACAACCTCAATATGTTAAGGATAAAGATATAAAATAGTTGTAATACTTGTTACAATATTCTCTTCTATGTGTTAGATTTCCAATGTATTTTAAATCGGCTCAATCAGACATTCCAATCAAAAGTTATGATAGTTTTAAGTGAACATACCTTTGAAACCCTGATTTGGACTCTGTCCTCTTGGCTAACCTTACTTATGATGTATCTATGAAATTACAACCCTTCTCAGTCTGAAATTGAGACCTCTAGTACTATGAAAATTCTTCTCTGCAATGCCACAGGTCTGACCAAAATTGGATGTGCCAAGTGGAAGTTATGATAACTTCCCCACACCTTGATTATTTTGGCATTTACAGTAGAGAGAAATTGTACATAGTTCCCCATGCATAATAATTGATATAAAATTATGAAAATTATATCATATATACTATGGCCTGTCCACTATTCAATACAACTGGTCTCACTCAATTTGGATGCCCTATGAAGAAGTCATGCCTTTTTTACCCGGAACACTTGTTTGAGACTAGTCAATAGGACTAGTTAACTACCCTATATTATACAAGGTGTATATACAAAATTAGGATGACCTAGAAGATGAAATTTTTATCAAAACTATATTGATAATTTCTTTGAATATACTCCGTATTTCAAGGTCTGAAATGTTACAAAAAAAATTTTATAGAGAAAATTCCGCGATGACTAAATTCAGGATGATTCCATAACCCTATCTTACACAGGCTATATCTTCGGACTGATAAGGCATCAAGAGATGAAATTTGAACCCCACGTACCTTCCTCCATATACTAAATCCACTCCAAGGGGTTCCTTCGGAAACAATGTAGAAACAAATTTATAGTGAAAATTCCAAGGTGTCTCAGATGTAGCAGTGAAACCCCAAGACCTTGAGCTATGATACCAAATGTTATGATCCAAATGCTTACATATATCATAAAATTACAGAAGTACACACCATGTAAAGAATTTCAACGTGGAGCACAACTCCAAGATATATAAGTTACACAATAACTCCTTAAAGAATAGGGGAACCCCCTCCAAATAACCAAATACCTTCCATACTTCACAATTCCTCATAATGAATACATGATCTCTTATATATAGTTATTCACACTTGCACATGAGGCCCCTTTATCACTAGGATGACCCTATAACATATGTATTTATACATTACATGTACATTTAAGCCCATATATGCCCCCCCTTGGGGTCATATCATATACATTTATCCATATATATGCCCCCCTTGGGTCATAACAGTTAGTGAGAAGACTAAAAACTAAAATTTTAAATTAAATAATGAGGGGATGAAATAAATCAATTTAAGAATCAATGAAACTAAAAATAAATCTAAAAGAGTGATTTAATACATGTCTGCAAGTAATTACCAAATTGGAATTTAAGGTAAAATGGAATAAAACTAAAGGAATGGGTACGCATAGAAAGGAATCTAGAGTTTATTCTAACTAGAGAACATTCCTATTTTAACTCAACCCAGTTTTAGAAAGGTGTCAGTCATTAATTGGAAATAAAGGGAATAAATGGACAAATGGGATTGATTTTAGGAGCGCTTTTATGATGAGTGAGGGAAATTGACTTTTATAAATTAAATTGTGGATTTATTTGTGCAACTAAGGGAACGGGTGACAAGTGTATGGGGGGAATAATTCCTAATTACTTTTTAAAAAATGAATTAAATGTGTGAATGGAAAGGTGTCACTAAGGAAATTCTATAAAAAAAATGACTGAGAGGAGGAAAGGATCGCACTGGTTATGAGTAAGGTTATGCTACATAAATTATGACTGGTTTTACTTGTGAGAGTTGGGATACCCATCCTGAGAGAGAGAGTGGTGGCTCTACCTTGCGAGGTGATATGGGAGCTAGAGGATTTTGGTTGTGTGTGCGTGGCCCCTTTGTGGCTCGAGGGGCTAAGGGGGAATGTTGGAAGCAGGTTGAATCAGAAAGAAAGGCTATTTTGGGAAGAAATGCATGCAAGAGGAAAGAGACAGCTGGAAGGAAAAGAAGCACATGCGCACGCATGGAAGACCTAACGATGCTAGGGTTAGGGTTTTTTTAATGCATTGTAATGACTGGTGAGCCAAAAATATAAATAAGTAGTANAGAGAGGAAGAGTAATGTAAGAAATGTATGAATCATTAAGCTGGTGAGATAAGGAGGGAATGAGCGACTCAGTCCCGAATGGTAGATCACAGGCTGAGGAGCCTGGTGCGATAAAGTCAGCCTTGCAGGGATCGAGGAGCCGGTGTGAAAGAGGGAGAACTAAGATTGTAAACACGTGTGGCGTGGTATCTTTATAAACCATAATAAAATCCTGAGAGCCAGATCTTTGTGGATGTAGCCCAGGAGGGGGTGAACCACGATAACACTGTGTTGTGGGAATAAATGAATGTGTCTTTGTTTTTGATTAGCTGATGAATGTTGAATTAATGAGTGATTAAGTAGATATTGTATTTTACATGCATCCATAGACTAAATGTTATAATAGTATGTTAAATAGATTAAATAAAGGTTGTGTTGTACAAGCATAGATCTCGCTTAGTCCCAGGTTGCAAACACCTGAGTATTGCAGCCACCCATAGAGCTATCTCATGTGAGATTGCGCAGTGCACTTCGTGTATTGCGTTGACTTCTGGGTGACCAGAGGGGCTGATAGTATTTAAGGGATTTTGTTGGGAAGCTTCTTGGTTATGAACCGGGGTCAATCTATAATGGTAAATGACTAAAAGGGAAAAGGAAAACCAACAAATGGTTCTGTTTTCGGCTGATTTAAAGGAAAGGGGATTGAGCATATGAGATCTGTGGAAGGCGTGTCAAAAGAATACTGGATCGGACGACAAAAAGGTGAAAGAATGCGAATATAAAAATGGATGTTGAGACCGTGGAATCCCACAAAGGCTGAGATAGAAATCTGGCTGAAGACAAAGGCGATGGAGTTTGTGCAGAAAGATAACAGAAACCTGAAGTTAACACTGCACAAGTATCTGGACAAGTACGTATTCACCGACTTGCATGAGGTATTTTTCTGTGATTTCCCACACATATTGAAGAAGTGGATCAAAAGATTGAAAGACAACCTTCTGACAAATCGGATCAGACAGCTAGAGTGGAATCCTGAAGAGATCGCGTAGCTACAACGCGTTGATAATAAATTCACGTGCGAAGTAAATTTTTGGTTAGACAACATTATTTCTGGATTTATCATAGAGTTTGCATTAGATACAACAAATTCATACAACGCAACTGAACAAGACTTCTTGAAGGGACCTCGAGGCAGGTATCTTAGATCATTATATACTTCCATTAAGATACTACTATATAAAAAGGTGTAATGACAATGGAGTCAGACAACTAAACCTCCCTGTGTGCATGGGGGAAGGGGGGATGCACTGACAAAAAAGGGAGAAATGGAAGGAGAAGGGGATAAAGGAAAGAAGGAGGAGGCCTTAGAACCAATTATGATGGACGACGACCAGATCAAGCGGATCATGGAGACAATTGGAAAGATGCGCAGTGGAGTACCCTACCAATACAAGGTAAATACCAATAAGAGAGTCATAGCCATGAGGGAAGGCTTGGAAAGTGATGAAGAGGAGGTAGAGGATCTCCGGGATGTGGAGCAGATTGAGGAAATCCTGTGCATGACATATGAGAAGAAGATGAGAGTTCCAAGAGAAGGAATAGAAGGAAGAAACCCTATCCATATTAATGTCAGTGTGGAACCCATAAACCCATGTGCGACTAACACACCAAGAAGAACACCACGATTTATACAACCAAATTTTGGGAGAAGGAAGACAACATGAAGCACATATACACAAGGAACAACAACTTGGGGAGCCAGTTTAGGAAGCATTAGTCAAGTATCTACACCGCGTGGAGGTAGTAGTTCAACATTCAGGATGGAAAGACATGATCCCACCATCAGGTTACCAAAATTTAAAGGAGAAGCGTCGAAAGACCTGGAGAAGCACCTGTTTATCTGTGAAAAGATATGGGAAGCAAAACAGATCACATATGAGGACACTAAGCTTGCATAGTTAGCTATCACACTAAGGGATTGTGCACTGGATTGGTATATGAGTTTAGCCACAAACCCTCCAGGGACAACCAGAACGATTGTAGATATCAAGAAGCTACTAATAAATGAGTTCTAGAAGCCTAGTTTAGAGGATTAATACATGAACGAGATGATAGAGATTAGACAGAAACTAAGAGAATTTGTATGGGAGATTGACCAGAGATTCAAATGATTAAAAGGGAAGATGAAATATGTCACAACAGATATGAAACATAGGCACCTGTTCGTCAACTCACTATTACCACACTTGAAATATCCACTGCGACAATAGAAGTTTCAAACATAGGAAGAGGCTTTTCATGCAACCCCGCAACTGGAAGAAAACCAATATCAGAAGACAGATCCAGCCATCAAGGAGCTAAAGGAGGATATGAAGAACTTAACATTCCAGATAAACCAAAACAAACATAAGGAAAAAAGAGAATTTGTTTGGTGTACCACATGTAGGACAGAAGGACACCATAAGAATGAATTTCCAACATTCGTGCAGTACATGGCAATAGGATTGCCAAATCTGTTACCAACAAGAGGAATATGGTGAAAAATTTGTAAGAAACAGGGCCATGATCCATATCACTTCCCAATGATGCAGAAGTACCAGACAGTCCCAAAGAGCTCGCATTGCAACTTTTGCAAGTCAGTAGGCCATGATGATAAAGACTGTAGAACCATGGAGTTGATGAGAGAGATGACATCAGATGCATATCAGGTGTAGACAGAAATGATGACCGGGCAAGACGCACCTCATTTTAACCAAGTACCAACCCCATACAAAACTACGCAACAATAGTATAATACTGCACAACAACCATATAACACAGCGTAACCACAATACAATATCGCGCAACCACACTATAATACCACACAGTATAACCATGTGCCTTAGTATAACGTGCCGCGAGGGGATCAAGATGGCTACATAGGTAGAGGAAGAGAAAGAGGAGGCTTTGGAAGAGGTAGAGGACCAGTGATCCAGGTGGATATCGGTGGCCACCCACCTTTCCCAATTGGCTCAAAACAACTTTCTGGCAATTTTGGCAATTTACTATTTTTAGCAGGTTTTAACTTTCGGGGCCATTTTGAGGGCCTAAATGAAGGTTTTTCGAGATCAAGGTTCTCAATGATAGCCAAATGCACGATTGAGCCCCCAAAATGAATATCCTCGGTGATACCTTTCCAACGAGCTATCATACGCCTAAAACGGAGATTGTATGCAAAAGTTACGACCCCAGGAAGTTGATGTACTAACTTACCCAAATGGGGCCCACATGACTTTTGGCGCTTCATCTCCTAGGGTTAGGTTTTTGGATGTCTAGGACTTTTGGAATTCCTGTTTATTGTAAAAAAGGCCTTCAGAGCCTCATTGTAATTATCTTCTTGCGAATGCGAGTAGCCGTCACATCTCTTCTCAGAGATAAGCTGCCACTATTCTAGCGAGTCTTTCACTCTGTATTTTTACAGTCTCTGTACATTTATCTGATTAATAGAAATTGTGTATTACTGTATATCTGTGTTTATGGTTGCATCTTTGATACATTTCTATTATATTATTGAATATCTGCAATATCTCTGTGCATTTCTTTATTATATCTCCACTCTCATTTCGTGCCGAAAATAATCTGGATCAGTGGTATCAGAGCAGGCTTCTCTTGATCATTTTTTCGGTGCATGTCCCCGACGAGGTTCGAGTATAGAAATTTGGGTCTCAAGCTTGTCTCTCTTGAATACAATCTCTCTCGCACACCTAAGAAACCCCCAATGGTGGAAGAAAAGAAAAACGACGGAGCAGACGATTCTATCAATCTGTTGCTTGAGCAAGCTCTCATGCGACAGAGGGACGAAATGATGGACAATTTTTCCCACATCCTTCAATGCCTACCAATAGCAGCGGGCGCATCTTCATCAAGCAGCCACTTTGGAGGCACTTCACCTTTCAAGGTACAAGTTAATTTTGAGATTCCTATATTTGAAGGACAGATAGATGCAGAAGCCCTAGAAAAATGGTTGACTCTGCTAGAAGGTTATTTCTCTGTTCACAATTTCTCCGACAAAGAAAAGATCACCTTCGCACTCCTTAAAGCTCTCCCTCATGTCAAACATTGTGGGAAACTTACTGGGAGAAAAGTTCCATAGAGGAGTCTGGAATATATGGGGCAGATCCCACTTGGGATTTTTTTGTGGATGCGGTAAAAGAACAGTATTACCCTGTTGGAAACTATGAGGACCAGTACATGAGATGGACCACACTGCGGTAAGAGAGGGGCCAAGCAATTTTGGAGTTCACCAATACCTTCCATACCCTACACACCAAGCTGGGTATCAAATACTCCGAGCGACATTTGGTTCTGAAATACCATGGGGCTCTACACAGATACATCCAAACTAAAATGGATTTTCTAGACATCTCATCACTCGGTGCTGCTTATCGATATGTTGTTAAAATTGAGCAGAAATTTAAGCACCAGAACAAATGGGAATTCGGGTCTGCAAATATGCAACAACCAAAGTGTGCCAAAGACGGCCCGAACAAACAGTCTCCCAAAAACCAGTCCAAGACATAGGAAAAGAAGGGTCACGGGAAGACAAAGAAGGACATCAGAAAATGGTGCGAGTTCCACAAAATCCCTTGGCATAACACCGATGAATGTCGCTCAAAATAGTCATTGGTGGCCGAGATCAAAGACAAGGAGCCAAACCTTGATTCAGAATATGATTCTGAAAATAATGGTAAAAGACAGATCATCGACGCAGACCCCACTGCTATTGTCGCAACCGCAACAATTCAACCAGAAGAACCAACAGATCCTGAAGAAGGGGAGCACCTTTTTCATTCACAGATGTGGGTGAAGGGGACCCTGCTGCATTTTATTGTTGATAGCGGAAGCCAGAAGAACCTCATCTCAACAGAGGTCGTCAAACAGTTGGGATTGTCGACAACACCACACCCGCAGCCATACAACATTGGGTGGCTTCGCCAAGGACAAGATCTCCGTGTTAGTCAACAGTTTCGATTATCATATGGCATCCAACCCTTCAAGGATGAGGTATTATGTTATGTTTCCCCACTCGATGTCTGTGATGTGCTCTTGGGCCAACCATATATGTGGAGACACCATGTTGTTTATGAGTCTCGACCCTGTAGTGTCATTGTTACTTTGGGGGGTCATATCTACAGAATACCAGAGGTAGTTCCGTCTACTGTTCAACCTAAAAAGTGTCGCAAGGTAGTATCTCATACTGCAAAATTTAGCTTCTTCACAATTTGTTCAAAAGGAGAACAAAATGACACTGCAACCACTACAGCCTTGCCCCAAGCACCTTCTATCCAACAAAAGAAGGTCGACAAGGTTGCAGCAAAGAACAAGGATTCCTTCTGCACATGGTCCTCTCATGTATCTCGACTTGTTGAACAACCTCAACCTCAACAGGTTCTTGATAGACTTCCACAAACTGAGCAGCGCGATGTCTCTAGCAAGACAAGCAGCTCACCAAGATGCAGATTCAACAAACGCTTTTCCTTCTCCCCTGGGAACCCAATGCAATGGAGACCATTGCTTCCTAAGGAGGGAGGATTGATCTAGGTGGATATCAGTGGCCACCCACCTTTTCCAACTGGCTCAAAACAACTTTTTGGCAATTTTGGCAATTTACTATTTTTAGCAGGTTTTAACTTTCGGGGCCATTTTGAGGGCCTAAATGAAGGTTTTTTGAGATCGAGGTTCTCAATGATTTCCAAAGGCATGATTGAGCCCCCAAAATGAATCTCCTCAATGATACCTTTCCAACGAGCTATCATACGCCTAAAACGGAGATCGTATGCAAAAGTTACGACCCCGGGAAGTTGATGTACTAACTTACCCAAACGGGGCCCACA
>ML796857.1:1534887-1562329 GCA_009831015.1 Picea engelmannii
TTCTAGCGAGTCTTTCACTCTGTATTTTTACAGTCTCTGTACATTTCTCTGATTAATAGAAATCGTGTATTATTGTATATCTGTGTTTATGGTTGCATCTCTGATACATTTTTGTTATATTATTGAATATCTGCAATATCTCTATGCATTTCTTTATTATATCTCCGCTCTCATTTCGTGCCGAAAATAATCCGGATCAACCAGTGTTATGTCACGACTGTTAACAACCAGGACACTATGCAAGAGAATGTCCACTTCCACCAGTGACCTGTATGTATTGTTGCGCATCGGATCATGACACAAAAGAATGTACTGTGCTACTAGGAAATATACAAGAAAAGAGGAATTAGAACAATCAGAATGTTTAGTGGATTTCAGCAGAAGCGAGGGATGAAGAAAGAAACATCAACATATTTACACATAGAGGAGCTAAAACAGGAAATGACGCAGTATGATAAGAGCCAGTACAACACCAATGGGTGAGGAAGAATTCCAAACCAAGGAAGTAGTTTGACGCATAGAACGAAAGGAGATATTTAAGCAAGCCAGAAAATAATTTTTGAAGCCAGACGTTGTGTCGACCTCAACCGCGCAACATATTAAGGAAGTACTAGAGTACTAGATGCCTCCATCGTTGGGTCATACCAAAGAAATGAAGCCCCTGGGAAAAGTAAGTACAATCAAAGGATTTTTTCAATCACGTGTAATATTACTAAATGATCCATCCTCTATCAAAATATTACAAAATATCCTAGAAAGATGTAGCGTAGAGACAAAAGGAAAGATAGAATAGAAAACAATCAATCACCTACATATAAGGAGAATAACAAGTAGGGAGTTCAAGATGAATGCCAACATTGGATATTTCAACATGGGATATATCGTACTATATTTAGGATCCGAAGTCAATGTATTACCCAAGAAAACATGGCAATGTATGGTAGAGCCCACATTAGGATATTCACCGGTTCAACTGAAACTAGAAAATTAGCACAAAGTTCTACCAATTGGAAGAATAAAAGGAGTGATAGTAGACCTGGATGGAGTACGGACTAAAGTCGATTTCTAAGTAATAGAGATAGTGGACGACACAACCCCTTATCCAGCATTGCTAGGCTTGGATTGGGCATTTGATAACCAGGCCATAATCAACTTAAGATGTAGAAAATGACTTTCGAGTCAGGGAAATACAGGGTCATTGCGCCATTAGACCCATCGAAAGGGGAAAGGTTCGTAGAGCCTACATGCTTGGACCTAGAGGAAATTAGCCAGTTGTAAACAAAAACTGTGTAGGATGAAGATTACATAAACCCAACTGCAGATGGGACACTCAACATCACCTCATGTGTGTTAGACTCAGATACGGGTTTAGAGAATTGGCAACAGAGGCTACACAAAGTTTCCACAAGAAGATGCGCAAGAATAGACCACGTAGTAAGATGGGTAGGTATGGAGATAAGGGAACGACCCAATTTCCATGGCGTAAATGATTTAGAAGCATTCTTGACAAGCTACAAAGATGAAGTGTTAGAAAATCATAGATTCTTAGCACTAGATATAACACTCAAGGAGACCCCTACGAGATGGTGGGGCACACATAAAGAAACAATCAAGGAATGGTACCAATGTAAGCAGTTACTGAGCATTAGGTTTGGCGCAGAAAAAAGAAGCAACCAACAACATACATATGATGGACAGGGGGCACCAATAGGACACTTGGAGAAGTGTAGAGCGTTGTGGAAAATGACACCACGAGAGGAATGGCCTCATCATTTTATCCACACATTAGAGGGCATCCCAGTAAGCTGGTATACAGACCAAGAACCATGCAGAGGAAATACGAGCTGGACAGTACTACAAAAAAACTTTACATTCACTTTATCATTTGAGCATGAGAACCCCAACATAGATGCAACACTTAAAAAAATAATAGGGGTGATATTCATTAAAGAACCAGAAGTTGAACTCATAACAAAAGAACAACAACAAAACAGACAAACAGTGAAAGAACTACTGTCATGCTACCATGTGCAGAAAGAAGTACCAGTGGAAGATGACCCGCACGATATTTAGATTGAGGATGTTGAAGGCGAAAGAGAAGTGGAAGGTCCACCTCTAGAATTAGAAGTAATTGTTGTGCCGATCAAGTTGAAGAAAGTCAACATTGGGACAATTGAGAATACAAAAATGGCCAGCATTGGAGACTATTGGGATGAGAAAACAATGGAAAGCATAACAGATTTACTGTGCAAGTACAATGACCTGTTCCCAACAATGTTCACAGAAATGAAGGGCATAGCAGGAGAGCTAGGTGAAATGAAGATGCCACTAAGAGTTGAGGCAAGACTGATCAGACAACGACCATACAGACTAAATCCGATATATAAGCAAAAAGTCAAAGCTGAGATCGATAGGATGTTGGAGGCTGGAATCATAGAACCTATATAAGAATCATAATGGATAAGCTCGATGGTAGTTCAAGAGAAAAAATAAGGGAGGATAAGAATATGCATCGACTTGAGGAAGTTGAATGATGCATGCCTACATGACCTGCTCCCTACACCTTTCACAGATGAGGTGTTGGAGAACGTAGGAGGACAAGAAGCTTATTCATCCATTGATGAATGCTTAGGATACCATCATATCAAGATAGCACCAAAAGATAGATACAAGACCACTTTTTCAGCAGAATGGGGATCCTACCAGTACACAGTCATGTCGTTCGGACTGAAGAATACACCAACAATATTTTCCAAAGTAGTCATAGATGCATTTAAAGAATTTATCCACCAGTTTCTAGAGGTATACCTCGATGATTGGATAGTCTATAGTCTATTGAAAGACAATGTACAGGTCTTGCGGTTGATGTTAGAAAGATGGAGGCAGTTGCAGATATCGTTAAACATCAAGAAGTGCATCTTCAGAACACGTTTTGGGATACTATTGGGCCATATAGTATGCAAGCAAGGTTTGCTAGTAGATCTTTCCAAGATTGCAGTAATCGTTAACCTTCCACCACAAAAAAAAATCCATCAACTAAGAGCGACATTGGGACACATGGGATACTACAGGAAATTTATAAAAGGGTACGCGCAAATCATTGTGCCAATGGAGAAGCTGCTAAGGAAAGACACAACGTTTCAGTGGAATGAGGATTGTCAACATGGCCTGGATACATTGAAAGAGAATATGGTGACTGTACCAATACTAGTATTCCTAGACTAGGAGAAGACATTCCATGTACATGTAGATGCATCAACCATAGTACTTGGAGCTATTCTGGCGCAGCCAGGAGAAGGGAAATTGGATCATCCTATAAAATTTGCTAGCAGAAAACTATTAGAATCAAAGAAGAAATACAACACTATAGAGAGGGAAGGCCTAGCTATGGTCTATGCGCTTCAGAAATTCAGACATTACTTACTGGGAAAACATTTCAAGATGTTCACAGACCATTTAACGCTCAAATACCTAGTCAACAAGACAGTGTTGGGGGGGAGAATTTGTAGATGGTTATTGATGTTCTAGGAGTTTGACTTCGAAGTAATAGTCAAGCCAGGAAAGTTGAATGAAGGACCTGATCACCTATCAAGGATCATGAATGGGCAGGAACCTACAAATCTAGAGGACAACTTTCTGGATGCACAGTTATTTTCAGTCCAGATCGCTAACGAATACTTCGCAGACATTATCTAGTACTTAAGTAAAGGGACTGCACCGCAGGAATATAATGTCGCACAAAAGAAGAATTTGGTATTTCGGGCTGTAGACTATCAACTGATTGCAGGAAACTTATACAAAATGGGCGCAGATAGCATCTTGAGAAGATGTGTGCTAGAACATGAAAGACCAAGGATTTTAGCAGAAGCCCATGAGGGAATAGTAGGAGGACATTATGAAGGCAAAGATACTGCATATAAGGTATTGCACGCAAGAATATGGTGGCCGACTATTCACAGAGACTCAAAGGATTACTGCCAGAAATGTGATGTATGTTAGAAGGTTGGTAAACTTAATAGAAGGGACGAGATGCCCCTGCGACCACATGTAACTTTGCAGGTATTTGAAAAATGGGCCATAAATTTTGTGGGACCAATTAGCCCACCCGCAAAAAGATCAGGAGCAAGGTACATTATCATTGCGATGGAATACCTGACAAGATGGGCGAAAGTAGCACAAGTAAAATATTGCAGCACAGAGACAACAACACACTTCCTGTTCGAACAAGTGATCACCATATTTGGTTGCCTGAGGATTTTGATGAGTGACCAAGGCACTCACTTCATTAACAATACTATTAAGGCTATGACTAAGGAATTTGAAGTTCATCATAAAAAGAGTACACCATATCATCCTCAAGCAAATGGAACAGTGGAAGCCTTTAACAAGATCCTTGAAAATGCATTGATGAATATCTGTAATGTTAATAGGGATGATTGGGACCTAAAGATACCATCATTATTATGGGCATATAGGACCACATGCAAGAAATTGATAGGACAAAAGCCATTCAGATTGGTATATGGACAAGAAGCAGTGGTGCCACTGGAGTTTATGGTACCCAGTCTACGTGTAGCAATAATTATGAACATGACAAAATGAGGTGTAGTAAAGGATAGGATAAATAAAATGATGATAATGGACGAAGATAGGATTCTAGCAGGGTTTCACCAAGAAGTCCAGAAAGCAAGAGACAAAGCTTGGCATGACAAACATATCAAGAGGAAAAGTTTCAAGGAAGGAGACTTAGTTTTGATGTATGAAAGTAAATCCCTTCAACATCCAGGAAAACTCAGAATGCATTGGTTAGGACCATATGAAGTAAAAACTATTACAGATGGGGAGTTGTATAGTTGAAGGATTTATGAGGCAAAAAACTCAGAGGGATGATAAATGGGAGATGAATGAAGTTGTATAAGGACAATCAACCACTTAGCACTTAAAAAAAAAAATGTCACGTCGTGCCAGACATCAAAAGAGAACAATAGAGGTATAGTGCGCCAAAAATAAAATGAGCGCGCACACTTGATAATTCTATCCCAACGAAGACAAGGCCAACGATCACTACAAAGCGGAAACAACGGGAAAGATAGATATGACAAAAGAAGCGCCAACTGACGACAACTATGAGAATTGAATACCATAAACGACTGATGGGACACTGCATTAATCGTGCCAACTGGAGACGACAAGGGAAATCAATGGAAAGTACGCGGGAAGCGACGATTCAATTAAAGCACAATCATGATAACATCTTTGACAAGCTTCACATGACTCTGATACAAAGAAATCATGCGGTAGAGGAAAGGTTATTGTGAAATCAGAAAAGGAACTGAGCGATAGGGCATACGAAGAAGAGATTTAAGGTTGCAGAGGCCACTGAGCTCGGCGAACAACATCCTTACCACCATGGCACCACCCAAACAAGGAGAACCAATCCAGACTGCCAGACAACCTCGAAGCAGCGCTATAGCACCACCACAGCCGTAGGGAAGAAAACAAAAAACACCTCAACCTCCATAAGTCGTCAACGTGGATGGAATCTCATCGCCTGATTTGACACTAGGAAGCCCCACACCCATCGTGGAGGAAACCTAACAGACAACACCAGTGGGCATGGACATTGATGTTCCAAAAGAGGGACAGGGCCAACAGGCTGAGGACACAGGCAACCAATTGCACCCTGAAAACCATGAAGAAGGCCCAAGAACCAATGGGATGGCCCCAAACTAGGTAGAAATGACCATGCTGGAAAGGTCACAGACAACCACACTAGAACATCCACAGGAGGGAACAATGGAATATGTCACCGACTGGCCATATGAGTATGCAAAAGAGAGAACAATGGAGACTGTAACCTCGAGTCAACCACCACAGTGGAAGGGCAAGTAGGCGGTACCAAGGTCACCGTGTAGGAAATCCACCACAACCATTATCTTGTCACGCATTCCATAAGGGGTACATATAACAACAAATATATTAGGCCATGTAGAGAAATTGAGGTACTCAGACCATGATGTGACAGACACAGACAAGTTCCCATAGTTCGCCAAGAAAGTATACCTATAGACCATGGGTATAGGACCCTTTGGCAAACCAATTAATCAACCAGTCTGTAATGTCCCCATTTTGGGACATTATAACTTTACAGAGTGTTATGCCTACCAAAGTAGCCAGATAGGGGTGACAGAGAGTTCGGGAGATATTGAGGGGTTTTATTGGGCTCAACTTGCACCATTCATCATCAAGATCCATTCCGCATAGCTTGGTTTCGGTTTCGTTGCATTCCAACGATTTCCGTAATTTTGAGTTATTATGGGTCATATCTTATTTAATTTCACTAAGGTCATAATGGGCATATTACTTGGAGAAACCTCTTAGTGTAATAGCTCATCGGAATCGGGAAGAAGAGCACTACAGGATAAGATGATGAGAAGTGACTTTCAGTGGCCGAAGAAGCCATAAGGATGGATAAATCACTTTTTAGAGGTAAAATGATTAATTAATTAATTAAGTGATTTAATCAAGGAATAATAAAATAAAGTAAAAGTCACTTGGAGGGAAAAGGTCAACAACGAATCAGGGTTTTAGTAATGATTTAGGGTTTTGGAAGTGAACAGTGAATTAGGGTTTCAACAATGATTTAGGGCTTTGGAAAGCTATAAAGGAAGGGTTAGTGACCTAATTCATCATTATGCAGATTATGACTTGTAATTGAGGAGAGAGGTGCATCTCTAGAGAGATAGTTCAGTGGATTCTAGGAGGAAGACACCAGTTGGATGATTTCGGTGTTGAGAGACACCCTAGTCACCGGGAATATCATTCAAGTCTTCCATCATTCTTCAATAGCAGTTATACAGTGTCCAGCAGCAAGGGCGCATTCATCCAGAGTGAGGGCACATCTTCTTAGAGGGTTTTTAGTTGACTTATCCCATCCAGGGAAAATTCTAAGATTTCCCTCCGACCCATTTGAGAGGAGGGAAAGGAACATATTTTGCCTAGTTCATCATCAGATTCCGACAGAGGAATTAACTGGGACGCATTTTCTAGACTTGGACGTGCGATACTTTTGGCATGCACATTTGGGGTTCCGAAGTGAGCACCAGACCAAATTCAGGGAAACCCTTCCGACCCATTTCCTCGTAGACCAAGGCGGTTGTTTTGAGACATATCTCATCCAATTCTAACGGTGGAATCACTAGGACGCATTTTGCCAGAAGAAGAGGGGCACATTCCCTAGGGGTATCCATCCGGGGTCCAGATTCATCAGCTATGGGTATTATCTTTTAGTTACTTATTTGTATTCTAGCTAAGATACTTTTGTCTTTTGATCTAGTCAAGTGTTGTTATTTTATTCAGCCAAAGTTGCTTATTTGTATTCCAGCTAAGATCCTTTGTTTGTTGATCTAGTTGAGTATTGTCAGTTTATTCAGCCGCATTTGGCCATTTTGTAATCCACGGAGATATCATAATACAAACTTTGCAGTCCTTTGTCGCGTTTATTATTTGTATGATCATTTATATGCTGTAAACCTTTGATCCTACACACACATTAGCAGTGTTTCCTAGACTAGCTAAGTCAGGAACATTACAGTGGTATCAGAGCTGTTTTTCCTGCTAGCCTAAGGGGAAAACCAGATAAGGATGTAGATACATCATTACCAGCAAGTGGATTGATAGGAGCACAGATGGAGCTTACACCCATTAGATGCAGGGAGCATTGCTACAGTTGCAAAGTTCCTTGGAAGCCAAATCACCGATGCAGGGGTAAAGTGAAGGTGCACATTGTTGAGGTGCACTATGACAACGAGGATGAAGAGATGCATGTGAATGCAACCATAGATGCCTATTTAGAGCAGTCTGATAAGGCTAGTGACTCTTGCGCATCTGAGGGATAGTTGGATGGACAAGATGATAAAGCATATCCTTCATCTTCCCCATCGCGTAATGTTGAGGATTCAACACTTCAGTATAGTGGTGACACTTGTGAGGATTCATATGTGTTGGCACTTAAATGTGATGAGCTTAGGAGGTCGGATGACCTACCGGTGGGTGTAGCCATGGCTTCAAGGAAGTCATGTATGGAGAATGATGAGCTTCCTATGATGAGTGAATCGCATTTTTGATCTTCTCAATCACCTATGCTAGCTATGACACATGAGAATATCAATGGCATTCCTGATATGGTAGAGGAGTATTGTGTGGGGATTGTACACAAGGGACATATGGATTTGCAGACCCAGGAGGAGAGGTATGGCTTGGAGTTAGTTGACCTTACACATACCTATCAGTATGAGGAGAGTGAGTCACCACTCTTGGAGTTTCCACTGATGTACTAGGTTGTCGAGACCGATAGCTTGTTGGGACACTTACTCCCAGGATCGATCTACAATGATGAGGATGCACTCCTTATTGGTCGGAATGACCATAGCACGTGTCTGGACACATCTGTATGGGATCCAAGCACAAATTATATTAGTAGGGTGAGTGCATAGGAGGATACAGCTGCCCATACATGATCTGGTGCGATTCAGATAGGGGCCGCAGTTGGTGATGGCGTGCAGTGGCATGCAGGAGGACTTAGTAGAACAGGGGACAGTGGGCAGTTCAATGCCTTATATTTTGAGGAGTGTGTTGTTGGGGATTCCATTGTTGACACTAGTAGTGAGAGGCATGAGGTAGAACCTCAACAGGATTGTGACCAGGAGTCACGACACTTGGCAGGACAATTGAGAGTCAGTGAGGGCATGATCATGGAAGCCACTAGATGCATTGATGAGACCCATGCATTAGTGATAGGTTATTGTTGGAGGGCCTCGATGGCACAGGATAGTTTAGATGGGGGACTTGTCATTGATGACTTCCATACACTCAGGGAGAGAGTGATTTTGATGAGGGCCGACTACCAACAGTTGTTGATGGATAGAGATTACCTATTGGAGGTTGGCGAGATGTATCACAGGGAATTGAGGGAGCAGGAGGTTGAGGTGGACCGACTCACTCATGAGTTGGTGAGAACACAGAGATTCTTGGAAGGCACACAGAAAACCCTTCAAGAATCAGAGTCTAGATTAGAGGAGCTCCTTGAAGAAACTAGACAAAATCCACTACACCTATTTCGGCAGAGAGTCAAATATATCCCTCAACCACATTGCCAGAGGATGTTGTTGGTTTAGCACTGGAGCACCAATTGAGGGAGGAGCCTGAGGAGTACCTAGGATCATTGATGAGTATAGAGAGATATGATCTAGAGACACATGAGGATATCCATAGGTCACAGGGACCACCCTTCATGATGGGTGTTGAGATAGTTGGGCACACATGTACACATGGGGATTCCAGAGCTAGGGGCAGTTCTGAGGAAACTTCCATTTATATTCTAGGATTGGTTGACCTTCATGTAGAGGATGACCCCGTAGTACACCCAGAATCCATGATGTTGCAGGTGTATACAGGAGATCACATGAGTATGCAGGGGCACACAGTGATGATTTGTAGTTCACATAGACATACAAAGGTGTACAGTGGGATTCAGGGGGACGAACTGGATGGCAGGGAGGAGATGTACTTAGTAGAGAATGGATATTCCTCTCCCTTGTAGTAGTATACAGATCCGGGAGATCACCTTCACCATATCAACAGTTGCATGAGTGATGATGGATGGAGAATGATTGACCCACAGTTGGTAGAGATACCTACTGTTGTACCCGATGGTTGGTGTTCAGTGATGAGTACAGGTGATTATTTACCATGGGTGCCGATGGACGAGCTTTTGGTTAAGACCTTTGGATTGACCAAAGCATATGCTACTTTCCAGTCCTATAGTTGGTTATAGACATTTATGATGGCCTTTACCGATACTTTCATCATTGATAGCAGCACAGGGGGAGCTAGACAGTGGCAGGGGGCATGGAGAGTTGGCCGGCTGAGACCACCTAACAGGAGTGTCTTGATTGCATACATCAATATAGGGGTGGATCATCAGGGGTAGACAGTTAATGCCTTGGGAATGATCGGGAGTATACTAGGCCATGGGAAAGAGGACCTCTCAGAGGTTGATACATATTCAGACTCTCATTGGGATGAGGGTGGAGTGATTTCGACAGTTACTAGTAGGGCACAACAACAATTAGTGGGGATTGGAAGTGATGAACTTCCAAATTTGACATGGGATCCAGGAGTCCATTTGGTCAATAGGTTGTTTCATCTTATGAGGATCCAGGAGTGGAGGATCTAGAATGGATACTTTGATCAGACAGTCATGATCAAAGTAGAGCAGCATCAACATGATGGTCCCTGTCAGAGACTAGCATGGGACCCTGGGATTAAAGGATTGGGAATTTCAATGACTGGTGGAGACGAGCGAATCTTTGCAGGGGGAAGTCACCTTGATTTTCCATTGAGCTTCAGTATTGGGGAGATCACATCACTAGTTGGTGATTCGTTGAGTTCTTGTAGTACCTCACTATGGAAACAACATGTTCAATCGGTGGGGGTCGTGTTGGGTTTGATATGGTCTGGTAGGAAAAACTGATTTCGGTTTGAGACTGTGTGTTATTTGCAAGAGACTCATGGTAGTGATATGTTACAGGATTATATCTCACGAGGCATTGTAGTTCACATTTTGATATGGGATCCAGGGATTGGAGTGCTTGGTTGTTCAACGTTTGATGGAGTTGAGTTTCGAGTAGAGTGGTTGTTCGAGGAGTTGACTGAGATTCTTTGGCTATTGATCATTCTACTCATCAGGAGCATGTGGGTGTCATGCGTGGTGAGCACTTGGAGAGAACACATCTTGAGTGTAGTCTACCTTGTGTCACACAGGTGGATATGGGACCCCGGTATCATATGTAGTTGGATTCAGTTATTGCTTGAGGAAAAGCAATCTTCCGGCAAGGAGGACTGTAATGTCCCCATTTTGGGACATTATAACTTTACAGAGTGTTATGCCTACTAGAGTAGCCGGATAGGGGTGACAGAGAGTTTGGGAGATATTGAGGGGTTTTATTGGGCCCGACTTGCATCGTTCATCATCAGGATCCATTCTGCACAGCTTGGTTTCAGTTTCGTTGCATTCCGACGATTTTCGTAATTTTGAATTATTATGGGTCATATCTTAATTAATTTCATGAAGAAGGTCATAATGGGCATATTACTTGGAGAAACCTCTTAGTGTAATAGCTCATCGGAATTTGGAAGAAGAGCACTACAGGATAATATGATGAGAAGTGACTTTCAGTGGCCAAAGAAGCCATAAGGATGGATAAATAACTTTTTAGAGGTAAAATGATTAATTAATTAATTAATTAAGTGATTTAATCAAGGAATAATAAAATAAAGTAAAAGTCACTTGGAGGGAAAAGGTCAACAGTGAATTAGGGTTTCAATAATGATTTAGGGTTTTGGAAGTGAACAGTGAATTAGGGTTTTAGCAATGATTTAGGGTTTTGGAAAGATATAAAGGAAGGGTCAGCGACCTAATTCATCATTATGTAGATTATGACTTGTCATTGAGGAGAGAGGCGCATCTCAGGAGAGATAGTTCAGTGGATTCCAGGAGGAAGACACCAGTTGGATGATTTTGGTGTTGAGAGACACACCCTAGTCACCGGGAATATCATTCAGGTCTTCCATCATTTTTCAGCAACAGTTATACAGTGTCCAACAGCAAGGGCACATTCATCCAGAGTGAGGGTGCAACTTCTGAGAGGGTTTTTAGTCGACTTATCCCATCCAGGGAGAATTCTGAGATTTCCCTCCGACCCATTTGAGAGGAGGGAAAGGCACATATTTTTCCTGGTTTCTCATCAGATTCCGACGAAGGAATCAACTGGGATGCATTTTCCAGACTTGGACATGCAGCACTTTTGGCGGGCACATTTGGGGTTCCAGAGCGAGCATCAGACTAGATTCAGGGAAACCCTTCCGTCCCATTTCCTGGTAGACCAAGGCAGTCGTTTTGAGACATATCTCATTCGATTCTGATGGTGGAATCACTAGGACACATTTTTCTAGAAGAAGAGGGGCGCAGTCCCCAGGGGTATCCATCCGGGGTCCAGATTCATCAGCTCCGGGTATTATCTTTTAGTTACTTATTTGTATTCCGGCTAAGATCCCTTTTTCTTTTGATCTAACTGAGTGTTGTTATTTTATTCAGTCGCAGTTGCTTATTTGTATTCTTGCTAAGATCCTTTGTCACGTTTATTATTTGTATGGTCATTTATATGCTGTAAACCTTTGATCCTACACACACATTAGCAGCGTTTCCTAGACTAGCCAAGTCATGAACATTACACAGTCCAGTGGGCAAAAAAATTGGCCAAAAATGGGATTCTAGGCTTGTTGGACATCCTGCACTTTGGGAGGGGCCAGTATGCAAACAACTGCATCAACTAGATGATGGTGGTCACCCATGGAGGATACCCGTGGTTGGAACAAATCATCTCAATAGACGTAGGGCTCATCACATTCATCACAAGGTTGCCATCATGAGGTCAGGATCTCACATAGTTCCTTTAGGACAAAACAAAGGAGAAAGCATTGGCCGAGGAAATGAAGAAGAAATATGGCACCTAAAGGGGGTCGCTCGGAATCATCATCAAGTGTATTAGTGACGCTGCGACAAGAATGGCCACAACAATTATGGCATGCAAATTACTTAGGAAATGCTACAGGGAGAAAGTCCCAACCAGGGTTGTCGCAACTGCAACACAGTGTGCAGAGGGCACCACACTCATCTAGGCCCCTTATTTTCTAAATCTGTTCCTAGATGACTGCAAGGACGCACAGGATCTGGGGACATAATTTCATTATTCATGTCTACTCATCCTGATAGCCTTGATTGGATGGAAGGAGCCAAAGTATTCATTCTTTTCCACTAGACCCAATCCCTTCCACAGAGCGCTATACTTATTGTTGGGCCTGCTTCGGACCCTAAGAACAGAAAGGCGAATGCAACCATATTTGAAGGATATCTCAGCGACTTAGAGGAAAACATCGCCAACACTTGGAGGGTGACACCAGAAGAAATTGCACAGTATCATGGAATAACCAACTTCAAAACCACTAGACATGTGATGTGGATCAAGGTGCGGAAAGATCTCGAGAATCAATGGCTACAACTATGCTACTGCATCAAGCAGGTGGAAATAGAGATGGCCATTAAGAATTGGGATGATGACTGGGGGATTCCAGTCTTCAATCGAGAAATAACCACAAAAATATAGGAGTAGGAGGTAAGACAGGTTCAGACACATGCCACAGAGATAACAGTGCCCAAGAAACCAATGATAGGTCAGAACAAGGCACAATAGAAAAAAGGGGGGACATCCAAGAAAGACACCCAGGTGGGGAAGAAGAACAACACACAGGTGCCACATGGACATCAAAAACATGCTGAGACAAGACAAGGAACCACATCAAGTGTTACTCCATAGGAGAAAGGCCAAACTAAGAGGCCAGTCATCCAGATGGGGCATATGCGTAAGAAGGCAAAGACACACAAAATGCCCCCAAAGTACATGATCACCGATGACGATGCAGACATGGTGGCCCAAATGATCCAGGATTGTACGGTCGAGGATTTCGATAATGCGGTGCGCCAAAGGGACATAATTGAGGAAGAACTAGCATACACACGACAACTCCTCAAGCAACTCGGAGAAGCGCAGGCGATCGACAATAGCATAGGAACGGTCCCATCAACATCACAGATAGGAGGCGAAACTGAATCAAGTGAGTAGGACAGGATCCAAACAATAGCACAACCGAGATCGACATTTCACATCACACCCAACATGCTGCGCATGGATGAAATCATGGGGCAGACACCCCTAAAGAACTTGGCTCAAATACAGTTGGTATTGACACAGATACCAACCAAGGCCTTGTATAAACTGCAAGTCAGCGTCGCACAGAAGGTACAGTCTCTTGCACGCACAGATGCAGTGGAATTGCAACAGGAAAAGGACCATCGAGAGGAGATGGAATTGGTACTTGAGCAGCAAGGGTGCATTCATCCAGGGTGAGGGCACAACTTCTTAGAGGGTTTTTAGTTGACTTATCCCATCTAGGGAGAATTCTGAGATTTCCCTCCGACCCATTTGAGAGGAGGGCAAGGTGCATCTTTTGCCTAGTTCCTCATCAGATTCCGACAGAGGAATCAACTGGGATGCATTTTCCAGACTTGGACGTGCGGTACTTTTGGTGGGCACATTTGGGGTTCCGGAGCAAGCACCAGACTAGATTCAGGGAAACCTTTCCGACCCATTTCCCAGTAGACCAAGGCGGTTGTTTTGAGACATATCTCATCTGATTCTGATGGTGGAATCACTAGGATGCATTTTTCCAGAAGAAGAAGGCGCATTCCCTAGGGGTATCCATCCGGGGTCCAGATTCATCAGCTCCAGGTATTATCTTTTAGTTACTTATTTGTATTCTGACTAAGATACTTTTGTCTTTTGATCTAGTCAAGTGTTGTTATTTTATTCAGCCGCAGTTGCTTATTTGTATTCCGGCTAAGATCCTTTGTTTGTTGATCTAGTCGAGTATTGTCATTTTATTCAGCCGCATTTGGCCATTTTGTAATCCACAGAGATATCATAATACAAACTTTGCAGTCCTTTGTCGCGCTTATTATTTGTATGATCATTTATATGTTGTAAACCTTTGATCCTACACACACATTAGCAGTGTTTCCTAGACTAGCCAAGTTAGGAACATTATAGTGGTATCAGAGCTGGTTTTCCTGCCAGCCTAAGGGGAAAACCAGATAAGGATGTAGATACATCATTACCAGCGAGTGGATTGATAGGAGCATAGATGGAGCCTACACCCATTAGATGCAGGGAGCGTTGCTACAGTTGCAAAGTTCCTTGGAAGCCAAATCACTGATGCAGGGGTAAAGGGAAGGTGCACATTGTTGAGGTGCACTATGACAGCGAGGATGAAGAGATGCATGTGAATGCAACCATAGATGCCTATTTAGAACAGTCCGATAAGGCTAGTGAATCTTGCGCATCTGAGGGACAATTGGATGGATAGGATGATAACTCATATCCTTCATCTTCCCCATCACGTAATGTTGAGGATTCAACACTTCAGTATAGCGGTGACACTTGTGAGGATTCATATGTGTTGGCACTTAAACATGATGAGCTTAGGAGGTTGGATGACCTACCGATGGCTGTAGACATGGCTTCAAGGAAGTCATACATGTAGAATGATGAGCTTCCTACGATGAGTGAACCGCATTTTTGATCTTCTTAGTCACCTATGCTAGCTACGACACATGAGAATATTAGTGGGATTCCTTATATGGTAGAGGAGTCTTGTGTGGGGATTGTACACAAGGGACATATGGATTTGCAGACCTAGGAGGAGAGGTATGGCTTGGAGTTAGTTGACCTTACACATACCTATCAATATGAGGAGAGTGAGTCACCACTCTTGGAGTTTCCACTAATGGACCAGGTTGTGGAGACCGACAGCTTGTTGAGACACTTACTCCCAGGATCGATCTATAGTGATGAGGATGCACTCCTTATTGGTCAGAATGCCCATAGCACGTGTTTGGACACATCTGTATGGGATCCAAGCACAAATGATATTAGTAGGGTGAGTGCATAGGAGGATACAACTGCCCATACAGGATATGGTGCGATTCAGATAGGGGCCGCAGTTGGTGATGGCGTGCAGTGGCATGCAGGAGGACTCATTAGCACAGGGGACAGTGGGCAGTTCAGTGCCTTATATTTTGAGGAGTGTGTTGTTGGGGATTCCATTGTTGACACTAGTAGTGAGAGGCATGAGGTAGCATCTCAATAAGATTGTGACCAGGAGTCACGACACTTCACAGGACAGTTGAGAGTTAGTGAGGGCATGATCATGGCATCCACTAGATGCATTGATGATACACATGCATTGGTGACAGGTTATTGTTGGAGGGCCTCGATGGCACAGGATAGTTTATATGGGGGACTTGTCATTGACGAATTCCATACACTCATGGAGAGAGTGATTGTGATGAGGGTCGACTACTAGCAGTTGTTGATGGATAGGGATTACCTATTGGAGGTTGGTGAGATGTATCACAAGGCATTGAGGGAGAAGGAGGTTGAGGTGGACTGACTCACTCATGAGTTGGTGAGCACACAGACATTCTTGGAAGGCACATAGAAAACCCTTCAAGAATCAGAGTCTAGATCAGAGGAGCTCCTTGAAGAAACTAGACAAAAACCCACTACACCTATTTTAGTAGAGAGTCAAATATATCCCTCAGCCACATTGCGAGAGGATGTTGTTGGTTTAGCACTGGAGCACCAGTTGAGGGAGGAGCATGAGGAGTACCTAGGATCATTGATGAGTATAGAGAGATATGATCCAGAGATACATGAGGATATCCATAGGTCACAGGGACCACCCTTCACAACGGGTGTTGAGACAGTTGGGCACACATGTACACATGGGGATTCTAGAGCTAGGGGCAGTTCTGAGGACACTTCCATTTATGTTCTAGGATTGGTTGACCTTCATGTAGAGGATGACCCCGTAGTACACCTGAGATCCATGATGTTGCAGGTGTATATAGGAGATCACATGAGTATGCAGGGGCACACAGTGATGATTTGTAGTTCGCAGAGACATACAAAGGTGTACAATGGGATTCAGGGGGATGCACTGGATGGCAAGGAGCAGATGTTCTTAGTAGAGCATGGATATTCCTCTCCCTTGCAGCAGTATACAGATCCGGGAGATCACCTTCACCATAGAAACAGTTGCATGAGTGATGATGGAAGGAGAATGATTGACCCACAGTTGGTAGAGATACCTACTGTTGTACCGGATGGTTGGTGTTCAGTGACGAGTACATGTGATTATTTACCATGGGTGTCGATGGACGAGATTTTGGTTAAGACCTTTGGATTGACCAAAGCATATGCTACTTTCCAGTCCTACAGTTGGTTGCAGACATTTATGATGGCCTTTACCGATACTTTCATCATTGATAGTAGCACAGGGGGAGCTAGATAGTGGTCCGGGGCATGGAGAGTTGGTTGGCCGAGACCACCTAATAGTAGTGTCTTGATTGCATACATCAAGATAGGGGTGGATCATCAGGGGTAGACAGTTAATGCCTTGGGAATGATGGGGAGTATACTAGGACATGGGACAGAGGACCTCTTAGAGGTTGCTACATATTCAAACTCTCATTGGGATGAGGGTGGAGTGATTTCGACAGTTACCAGTAGGGCACACCAACAATTAGTGGGGATTGGAAGTGATGAACTTCCAAATTTGACATGGGATCCAGGAGTCCATTTGGTCGATAGTTTGTTTCATATTATGAGGATCCAGGAGTGGAGGATCCAGAATGGATACTTTGATCAGATAGTCATGATCAGAGTAGAGAAACATCAGCATGATCGTCCCTGACAGATACTAGCATGGGACCCTGGGATTAAAGGATTGGGCATTTCAATGACTGGTGGAGACGAGCGAACCTTTGTAGGGGGAAGTCACCTTGATTTTCCATTGAGCTTCAGTATTGGGGAGATCACGTCACTAGTTGGTGATTCGTTGAGGTCTTGTAGTACCTCACTATGGCAACAACATGTTCAATCGGTGGGGGCCGTGTTGGGTTTGATATGGTCTGGTAGGACAAACTAATTTCGGTTTGAGACCGTGTGTTATTTGAAGGTGACTCATGGTAGTGATATGTTACAGGATTATATCTCATGAGGCATTGTAGTTCACATTCTAATATGGGATCCAGGGATTGGAGTGCTTGGTAGTTTAGTGTTTGATGGAGTTGAGTTTTGAGTAGAGTTGTTGTTTGGGGAGTTGACTGAGATTCTTTGGCCATTGATCATTCTAGTCATCAGGAGCATGTGGGTGTCATGCGTGGTGAGCACTTGGATAGAGCACATCTTGAGGGTAGTCTACCTTGTGTCACATAGGTGGATATGGGACCCCGATATCATATGTAGTTGGATTCAGTTATTGCTTGAGGACAAGCAATCTTCCAGCAAGGAGGACTGTAATGTCCCCATTTTGGGACATTATAACTTTACAGAGTGTTATGCCTACCAGAGTAGCTAGATAGGGGTGACAGAGAGTTTGGGAGATATTGAGGGGTTTTATTGGGCCCGACTTGCATCGTTCATCATCAGGATCCATTCCGCACAACTTGGTTTTAGTTTCGTTGCATTCCGACGATTTTCGTAATTTTGAGTTATTGTGGGTCATATCTTAATTAATTTCACTAAGAAGGTCATAATGGGCATATTACTTGGAGAAACCTCTTAGTGTAATAGCTCATCGGAATCGGGAAGAAGAGAACTACAGGATAAGATGATGAGAAGTGACTTTTAGTGGCCAGAGAAGCCATAAGGATGGATAAATAACTTTTTAGAGGTAAAATGATTAATTAATTAATTAATTAAGTGATTTAACCAAGGAATAATAAAATAAAGTAAAAGTCACTTGGAGGGAAAAGGTCAACAATGAATTAGGGTTTCATTAATGATTTAGGGTTTTGGAAGTGAACAATGAATTAGGGTTTCAACAATGATTTAGGGTTTTGGAAAGATATAAAGGAAGGGTTAGCGACCTGATTCATCATTATGCAGATTATGACTTGTCATTGAGGAGAGAGGCGCATCTCAGGAGAGATAGTTCAGTGGATTCCAGGAGGAAGACACCAGTTGGATGATTTTGGTGTTGAGAGACACACCCTAGTCACCTGGAATATCATTCAGGTCTTCCATCATTCTTCAACAACAGTTATACGGTGTCCAACAACAAGGGCGCATTCATCTAGAGTGAGGGCGCAACTTCTGAGAGGTTTTTTAGTCAATTTATCCCATCCAGGGAGAATTCTGAGATTTCCCTCTGACCCATTTGAGAGGAGGGCAAAGCACATCTTTTTCCTGGTTCCTCATCAGATTTCGACAGAGGAATCAACTGGGACACATTTTCTAGACTTGGACGTGCAACACTTTCGGTGGGCACATTTGGGGTTCCAGAGTGAGCATCAGACCAGATTCAGGGAAACCCTTCCGACCCATTTCCTAGTAGACAAAGGCGGTCATTTTGAGACATATCTCATCTGATTCTGACAGTGGAATCACTAGGACGCATTTTGCTAGAAGAAGAGGGGTGCATTCCCCAGGGGTATCCATCTGGGGTCCAGATTCATCAGCTCCGGGTATTATCTTTTAGTTACTCATTTGTATTCCGGCTAAGATCTTTTTGTCTTTTGATCTAGCCGAGTGTTGTTATTTTATTCAGCTGTAGTTGCTTATTTGTATTCCAGCTAAGATCCTTTGTCTGTTGATCTAGTCGAGTATTGTCAATTTATTCAGCCACATTCGACCATTTTGTAATCCACAGAGATATCATAATACAAACTTTGTAGTCGTTTGTCATGTTTATTATTTGTATGATCATTTATATGCTGTAAACCTTTGATCCTACACACACATTAGTAGTGTTTCCTAGACTAGCCAAGTCATGAACATTACACAGTCCAGTGGGCAGCAGGACTGGCCAAAAATGGGATTCTAGGCCTGTTGGACATCCTGCACTTTGGGAGGGGCCAATATGCAAACAACTGCATCAACCAGCTGATGGTGGTCACCCATGGAGGATACCTGTGGTTGGAACAACTCATCTCAATAGACGTAGAGCTCATCACATACATCACAGGGTTGCCATCATGAGGTTAGGATCTCGCATAGTTCCTTTAAGACAAAACAAAGGAGAAAGCACTGGCCAAGGAAATGAAGAAGAAATATGGCACCTAAAGGGGGTCGCTCGGAATCATCATCAAGCATATTAGTGACGCTACGACAAGAATGGCCACAACAATTATGGCATGCAAATTACTTAGGTAATGCTACAAGGAGGAAGTCCCGACCGGGGTTGTCGCAACTGTAGCACAGTGTGCAGAGGGCACCACACTCATCTAGGCCCCTATTTTCTAAATTTGTTCCTAGACGACTACAAGGACGCATAGGATCTAGGGACATAATTTCATTATTCATGTCTACTCATCCTGATAGCCTTGATTGGATGGAAGGAGCTGAAGTATTCATTCTTTTCCACTAGACCCAATCCCTTCCACAGAGCGCTATACTTATCACTTGGGTCTGCTTCGGACCCCAAGAACAGATAGGCGAATGCAACCATATTTGAAGGATATCTCAGCGACTTAGAGGAAAACATTGCCAACACTTGGAGGGTGACACCGGAAGAAATTGCACAGTATCATGGAATAACCAACTTCAAAACCACTAGACATGCGATGTGGATCAAGGTGCAGAAAGATCTCGAGAATCAATGGCTACAACTACGCTACTGCATCAAGCAGGAGGACATAGAGATGGCCATTAAGAATTGGGATGACGATTGGGAGATTCCAGTCCTCAATCGAGAAATAACCACAAAAATATAGGAGTAGGAGGTAAGACAGGTTCAGACACATGCCACAGAGATAACAGTGCCCAAGAAACCAATGACAAGTCAGAACAAGGCACAACAGAAAAAAGGGGGAACATCCAAGAAAGACACCCAGGCGGGGAAGAAGAACAACACATAGGTGCCACAGGGACATCAGAAACAGGCTGAGACAAGACAGGGAACCACATCAAGTGTTACTCCATAGGAGAAAGGCCAGACTAAGAGGCCAGTCATCAAAATGGGGGGTATGCGCAAGAAGGAAAGGACACACAAAATGCCCCCAAAGTACATGATCATCGATGACGATGCAGACATGGTGGCCCAAACGATCCAGGATCGTATGGTCGAGGATTTCGATAATGCGACGCACCAAAGGGACATAATTGAGGAAGAACTAGCATACACGCGACAACTCTTCAAGCAGCTTGGAGAAGCGCAGGCGATTGACAACAACATAGGAACGGTCCCATCAACATCACAGATAGGAGGCGAAACTGGATCAAGTGAGTAGGATAGGATCCAAATGATAGCACAACCGAGATCGACATTTCACATCACACCTAACATGCTGCGCATGGATGAAATCATGGTGCAGACACCCCTAAAGAACTTGGCTCAAATACAGTTGGTATTGACACGGATACCAACCAAGGCCTTATATAAACTGCAAGTCAACATCACACAGAAGGTACAGTCTCTTGCATGCACAGATGCAATGGAATTGAAGCAGGAAAATGACCATCGGGAGGATATGGAATTGGTACTCAAGCAGACTAAGATCGAGACCAAAGATGAGAAAGATTACACAGATAGGCTAGAGCAGAAATTGTCCATACTCTATGAGAAAATCCCAAAGAGAGCACAAACGGTTGAACTCACGGTGACATAGAATATTGATCATATTGTGTAGACAATCGATCAATACAAACAGGAGATCGAGCACCTCCAGGAGAACATCATACCTGCCACTCCACCAGAGGTGAAGGAGCAGAGGAAGCATGAGGAAACAACACAGATAAAGGAGATGGAGCGAAAAATCCACGCGGCGACCAACTTGTTCGAGAAAGAAACACAGCTCTGGACGAAGCTGAAAGAAGATCAACAGGTCCAATAGTGGGACTGGGAAGAAGAAAGGATATGCGTAGCTATCCAAGATCTCAAGCAGAGGCAGAAGACAATGCCAATCATAGAGTGCATCAAAGGAGTGCAGGATATGAAGAAACTGCAGGCAGAACTCATAGCTGCGTAGATATAGAAAAAGGAGCACCAAACTCAAATGGAACTACTCTAGGAGTGAGCAACATAGGTCATTTCATAGGCAGAAGAAGCAAAAACAAATATGGCTCTAACCCAGGTAGAATGTGCAAGGATGGTCAACGACGAGATTACAACGCAGGTATTGGACACACTCAAGGAGAATATCGCACAGGCCCAAACACAAGCAACAAAGCTCACAGAGAAGTTCCAAGCGATCACATGAGAGATTGAAAAAACACATCAGGGTTAGGTGGCTCGAAATGAGCCACATGTCAGTGTTGGGGGCCTCTTGGAAGCAGGCTTAATCAGAAAGAAAGGTTATTTTGGGAAGAACGACATGCAAGATGAAAGAGACAGCTGGAAGGAAAAGCAACACGCGTGCATGCATGGAAGACCTAACGATGCTAGGGTTAGGGTTTTTATAATACATTTTAATAGCTGGTGATCCAAAGATATAAATAAGTAGTACTGAGAAGAAGAAAGGGGAGGCGAATAGAGAGGACTAGAGAGAGACAAAGAGGGACGGAGAGAGAGAGAGAGGAAGAGTATTGTAAGAACTATACAAATAATTAAGCTGATGAGCTAAGGAGGGAATGAGAGACTCGATCCTAAGGGTTAGATCATAGGATGAAGAGCCTGGTGCAAGCTAGTCAACCTCGCAGGGATCGAGGAGCCAGTGTGAAAGAGGGAGAACTAAGATTGTAAACACGTGCAACGTGATATATTTCTAAACCATAATAAAATACTGAGAGCCAGATCTTTGTGGACATAGCCCAGGAGGGGGTGAACCACGGTAAAACTGTGTTGTAGGACTGAATAAATGTGTCTTTTTGTCTAATTAGCTGATAAATGTTGAATGAATGAGTGATTAAGTAGATTTGGTATTTTACATGCATACGTAGACTAAATGTTATAACAGGATGGTAAATAGATTAAATAAAGGTTGCATCGTACAAGCACATATCTCCCTTAGTCCCAGGTTGCAAACACCTAAGTATTGCAGCCACCCATAGTGCTATATTAGGTGAGACTGCGCAGTGCACTCCGTGTACTGCGTTTCCTTCTGGGTGACCAAAGGGGCCGATAGTCTTTAAGGGCTTTTGTTGAGAAGCTTCTTGGTTATGAACCGGGGTCAATCTGTAATGGTAAATGGATAAAAGGGAAAAGTAAAACCAATAGGTAAGAAGAGTACCCCTAGCGTTGGCTGTGAGGTACCGGTGAAGTCTCAATGATTAGCGAGCGGGAGAAGGAAGGAGGGACGCCAGTTGCGGAAATCGTCTCCAAGTCCATATTCGTCGTTTGTTGTTATGGTATTTCTTAACTAAGCTTGAATGTAATAAGTTGGATTATATATATAGATACAGTTTATTGTTGAGGCTGTATTAAATTGATGTTAAGTTTTGCGAGTTAATGGATGGCTACGAAATTTTATCTTGAAATTTGTAACTGAAACAGCCGTAGATACAGTGCATTATAATCTTAATTCGAAACTGGAAATGGTGAAGTCTGATTGCTTACTTGTGGAACACCAAACCTTTCTTATGGGTAGCGAGGAAATCTCTTAATAAATATTCTGTGAATGTAATTGGAAGAAAAGACCCTTTTTAGCTCTTATTCTTTTAACCTCTATTTGTTAAACACTGAACCTTTCTTGATAATGGAAATCTCTTAATAAATATTCTAGATCTAATCGGAAGGAAGGCCCTTGTAGATTTTATGACCTTAATATCTATAGTTGAACACTGAAATTAATTTTCTTGATAATGAGTAGCAAGTAAATCTTCTATTTAATGGTTGAGAGTGACTGAAGTTTCGTGGATTTTGATATGAGTTATTTTAATTTGTTTTTTTTTTTATATTTATTCTGGATTTAATTGGCAGACCCATCATGGCACACCAAACTTAACAAAATCCACAAGATCAAGATTGATTTTATGTTATTGGTGATGGAAGTTAATGATATGTTATATACTAGTTTCACCCCTTTGAAAGAATCATCTATTAGCACTAGTTTTAGACATAACATACAAATATCATGCTATGATATGTCTCGATCTGATAAGCTCGAGCAAGATTAAAAATCAATGGTGTCACATGTTCTAATCATAATTGTGTATTATTTATCTCATCAGTGAAATCCTTCCTCGGCGTTATCATTTAAAACAATTCGCCCAACAGATAAACTGAACTCTGCGTCTTTTAAAAGGTTCGCCAGAGTGAGATCTTGTCTCTGCATTTGCCCAAGAAAATTCGCCCAGCGTCTTCCTTCTTAAATTTTCTGATTTTGGTCGAAATCTAGACTGCGTTTTATTATACATTCTCTGCGTTTTCATGGGGGAATTTACAAACTCTGAGTTTGACTCCTTGCCCAACGATATTCCTCTTTACTCTCTGCGTTTGATGGGAGAGTACAGACCCAATGTTTTAATTTTTCTTGCTCAGAGAATAATTATTACTCACTGTGTTTTCATGGGGGAATTTACAACTCTGCGCCCTCATTCACTTGCTCAACAATTTTATAACAAACCCTGCGTTTTGCATGCTTTTGCCCAGTAATAAACCTATGCATTTTGTTGTGTTAACATTTCAACCAACAATTTGTCCCATTTTTCTCAGCGATTACCAGCGAATTCACCCGACGAGTTTATCCCTTTTATCTCTTCTCTATTTTCTTGTGGTCGAGATATCCTTACAGAGAGTTGCTCTGTTTTTTTATTGGAAATGGTATACCCTGCGTGTCATTCCATAGCTCAGCGAAAATCTTTTTAATCCTTGCGAGTTTGTCTTTACCTTGCGATACCTCTTTACTTGGGCTTAGATGGCATGGCTAAGGAGTCCACCTCCATATCATTTTAATAGACTCTGTATTTATTAGTCCACTACACATTGGAGTATTTAATTCTGATATTTTCATTATACCTTACTTCTTATTTCAGTTCTCTTGTAAACGATTACTTAATCCTCTTTTTAAACTTATGTAGATTGGATTGTAGTTATCTAGACACACATTTTAGTGTTATTTATTTTAAAGTTCATTACTCTTTTAGAATTGTGCAATACTGTATAGTTAGTTTTTATTCTTGGAGCCATCTTATTTATGTTTGACATTATGACCAATATGAATGAGATACTTCTAACTAGTACTACCCACTACTCGTGGAAGTCCTACATGAATGCTTGTAGAGAACTAAGGGTTGATCTTGATCACTTTGGGAGCCTAAATTGCACCTTTGGAACCCCTACAAAGACACAAGTGGGATAACAAATGATAACCATGTGGAATCATTGGCATGCTATTTTTGAAAATATTGACTTTCATGTTCAAGGAATTGGCAAACCCATTTGAAATAGATTCCCTTGCGCCTTGGAAAAATGCTAATGAAACTATGATTGAGCGATTGATTTCCCTTGCACCACTAAACAATGTTGATGTATGATCATTTTAATACTTAGATTCTATTTCTCCACTAAATTATGTTGATGTATGATCGTTTAATATTAGATTCCCTTGTGCCATGGATTGTGTTGACGATTAAGTAATTATATTGCTTTACACTATGGACTAATGATGATGCATAAATAATTATGCTTTAGATTACTTGTGTGCATTGTAATAATGTTGATGTATGATTTCCTAAGTGAATATATTAATTGCGCGCATTGAATGATGTTGATTTATGTTTAATTTAGAATTTGGATCATGCACGCACTTTGAAATAAGTTGATATTTTGTTGAATTCAGTAAATGATTAATTGCGCGCCTTGAATAAGTAGATGTTTTCTTTTGCGCCATGAAAATTAAAATAAAGTCGATTACACTTGTACCTTAACTTATGTTGTGATATGATTTATTTAGTAATTAAATTCTCTGGAGCCTTGGAATTTATGTGATGTGTGATTGGTTATTAGAACACTATTGCGCAATTGATTATCGTTGAAGTTGTTGATTTAGCTAGTTGGTTTTTGGACTTGATTGTGTTAGTGGGATGTAGACACCTCCTTGTTCCTCAGAATAGTCGCCATCCCTGAGACCTTAAGTGGTCAAAATCAATCCAATGAATCATGGGCTTGAGCATTGCTTATGTGTCTTGGAGGTCCTAACCTTGCAGGATAGGCCGGGTGGGTAATTTCTCTGTGTTATATTTATGTGATGAGTTGATCGAATAAAAATAGTAATGTTCCTAGTTGATCGTGATGAGTTGATCTTGCATTTCCATTTATGATACTTGTTGATTATGTGTCGTTATTTAATGTGATGATATGTTAATTATGTGTCGATACTAATTATGTTGATGCGTTGGTTGCGTCGTTATTGATTACGATGATGAGTCGCTTGTAATTATTTTAATTATGATGTCATTGATTATGTGCCGCTATGAATTATGTGTTGACGTTACTTTCCTTGTATCTAATGCAATTTTTTTTTACCTCTTGTGCTTTGTTTTTCCTAGTCGTAACGGAGGGGCGTTACATATCGATCCACAAAATTTTCCCTTAACTAAACTCACTATAGTAGGAGGGTCTTTGTGATCTGAAGGAGGCACCCATTCCTCAGTTGTAAGTTTCAGATCAATCACAATGGGATCCCATATGTTATTGTCCTATGTAGGCTCTTCAACGCACTTTAGTCCAAATATGGTGAGATGAACAATCGATAATTTATCAAACTAGGGGTCCTATGGGGTCCTAATAGGGGACTAACTCCTTCCCTTTGTCAATTCTCTCTCACTGTTCAACTTCCCCTTTGTTGAGGTTGGAGATCACCTAGATCTATAAAGTGTGTATGGTGAGCAAGAGAGTTCCATTTAAGATGTATTATACTCATGGTACATGGAACACTAGTAGTAGTCCATCACCTTCCACAAATGCAACCCTTCCATGTCCACGTTCTTTGTCTTCACCTGAAGTTGTAGTGAAATGTGGGCACATATTAAAGAGTCATCGTGCTAGAAGTCTCAATGTGAATTTGTGAAAAGAAATCCATTTCTCATTTTCCAAAGATGATATAAATTGTCTATTCTAATCCATTTCCATGATGTGTGAAATTTTATGGCCCATGGGAGAGAATATCCTACAAGGGTATATTTCTAGGTGATTTCATGGAAGTTGATGACAATCAAACTTAAAGGCCCATTCCCATGTAGTATGGGCATATTTGTAGTACCAAAACAAATGGTTCAAAGATTCATTTTTTCCATGAAGTAGACGCTTGGGATGGGGGATCCCTTAGTATTTCAATCATTGACCAATAGGCATGCATTCATGAATGAAATACCTACAAAAGAAATCATTCTTATGTTCAATGTACATATTTTATATGGAATTTAGCCAATACAAAAAAGTTTTATGTTTTGACTCGATCTTCCATACTTTATTGAGTTTGTCATCCGACCTCACATAGAAGATAGACATTGGAAACCATAAATTGAATTATACTTCTTGAAACCTTTTCTTTGATTCCACCTACATTGTTTTTCTTGTGATCCTGGAAGAGCCAACTTCAAAAAAAGGTTATCTATGATTAGACTCTACACTTTTTCTAGAATGATTTTGTTGGTTGCGATAAGATTGAACTCTCTATTTGTTAAGAACCAAATATCAATATAGCATAGAAAAACCTCAGAAAAAGTACTCAACGCCTTGAAAAAGAGATAATTTCAGATAATAAGCCTCTTCAAGGGGGCAACCTCCTTTTACCCCACTTAAATGTTCAAGTCCAAGATGA
>ML796857.1:1567044-1582698 GCA_009831015.1 Picea engelmannii
AGGTCCCTTTTTGGGTGGCATGTTGGCCAAATATCACTTTTGAGTCTTGATTTTGAGGTGGTTCTGCTAGACAATATTTATTTTGTTCTATCTCCCAAGTTTCGGCCCTTCTGGGTATGAAACTTTATTTTAGGTAGTTCTCTAATATTTCTTCTCTGCAATGCCACAGGTCTGATCAAAATTGGATGTGCCAAGTGGAATTGACGGTAACTTCCTCACAACTTGCAGATTTTTGGCCTTTCCAAGAGATCTCACTTGTATAGAATGCCCCGCACAAAATAATTGATATCAAATTCTGAAACTTGCACCCAAAATACTGCATACTGTCCATGATCCAATGCAACCAGTCCCACTCAATTTGGATACTCTAGCAAGAAGTTATGATTGTTTTTCTTGGAACACCTTCTTGAGACTAGTCAATAGGACTAGTCAGATACCCTGTCTTACACAAGGTGTATCTACAAATTTAGGATGACCCAGAATCTGAAATTTTTACCACAAATGTATTACTAATTTATGTAAATGGCCTCCAAAGTGAAGGGTCTGAAATGTTACAGAAATTTTTTTTATAGTGAAAATTCCGCAATGACTCATTTCAGGATGATTCCAGAACCCTATCTTGTACAGGATGTATCTCCGAAAGTGTATGGCCTCAAGAGATAAATTTTGAACCCAACGTACCTTGATCCATCTACTAAAAACCCTCCAAGCGGTTCCTTCTGAAACGTTGTAGAAAAAAAGTTATAGCAAAAATTCCACGGTGCCTCAGATGTAGCAGTGAAACCCCAAGACCTTGAGCTCTGATACCATATGTTAAGAACCAAATATCAATATAGCATAGAAAAACCTCAGAAAAAGTACTCAACGCCTTGAAAAAAAGATAATTTCAGATAATAAGCCTCTTCGAGGGGGCAACCTCCTTTTACCCCACTTAAATGTTTAAGTCCAAGATGATTCAAAATGAAAATGTCTCCTTGGTATATATAGGATACTAGGAGGTTTAATGGCCTAAAGACGACATAAATAAAATAACATTACTAACCTAAATTACAACTAATGGCCTAAAGCCGACATAAATAAAATAACATTACTAATCTAATATGCCCCAATTAAGTGGTAATGAGCCAATATTAGGGCTTAACACTATTCATAGTTTCCCAACTCTTTTAGCCTCTACTCTCATTTCCATACAAATCTCTAGGGAGACATATGCCTTTTTGAAAATATTCTTAGTTGAGAACTAGGTAGTCTCTACTAAGGGCTTATCATCTTGTAACACCACCGGTGACCACCATAAGTAATGCTAATTGAAATAATTAATTCCCTTTGATATTCACTCTACAATAGTAGTTTTTGCTTGATGGTCTCATAGGGTTTCTAAATGCTCTTTTCCATGAATTCCCCTTTCACCTTAACATGGGTTGGCATGACCACATGGGTCTATAGATATAAATTATTCCATACCTTGTGACCATAATGTTTTCCCAAGGTGATATAATTCCTTATCATACATTTCTAGGCTTCCTAGCCATTATTACCTCTAATGACCCATTTCTCACATAAGGCCCAAGACTAAGTTTTGGTGGAAAGAATCCCCATTCCTCCTAGTTTATCTATGCAAGTGAAACATAATCCCCAAGTTACTCTATTGAGGGCATTGTTTTTTTAATAATAATGGTTAATAATTGTATCAAAAAGAGGGATTATGACCAAAATAGAAACCTAATTAATACAATAATATAAAGAGGCTAGTTGCAACCTACAAGCCTACATATCCAAAAAATACCAAACTTTTCTCCCAAAAATTGATTTATCCACCCATCCGAAAACCTATTCTTATATCTATCGTAACTACATTGTCAAACATACTGGTTTAAGAAAAAAAACTACCTAATAGAACATGAAAAACATAGAAGATTACATCATTTGTGGCCCTCAAGGGGATGTTTCTTTAAGGCCGACTTGCTTCTCCATGGTGCACTCAATTAGATGCATCTCCAAGTTTGTTGATGATCCTGCAATATCTCTCCTTCCACACAACTCCCAATTTCTTGGGAAATGATGTTCAAACACTTCCTCCTTTACCTAGAATGAGCATGATTGAATGGGAAATGTTGGCAGCTTAAGATGAGTTACAATCTTAGAGACTAAATAGTGCATCAAGTTTGGTCTATCTACTAATTCCTCATGCCTCATATAGTGGCCATGCATGAAGTTTGATATGGATTGGATCATTATATTATTTTTCATCTATTTCAATGCTTTCAGAGTGGAAAAATTGGAGGAATAAGCTTGCAGGGTCATTTTAGTGGCAGGTCCCAGTTTGGAAAATTGGGGTTCAGAACCTTCAAGAGCCATTTTGAGGCATTAAACAACATTTTTTGGGTTTTGGTGCTCTGAACTTACAAACACCCCCTTAATGGTTTTCTACACTCTGATACCTTTCCAATGGTGCAGATTGTGCATTAATTAGAGCTCATATGCAAAAGTTATGCTTCCCGCAAGTTGACCTATCGTGTTGACCACCATGGTACGAGAGGATGACACGTTAGCCCCTGTTATTCATGCATATGGGGATAGCTACGTGAGCAGTTTCAATAAGATTCTAGAAGGTTCAAAATCCTACCACAATTGAGGGTTGAGGAAGTAAAAAACCTAACCCTAGATGGATATCGGGCTATGTTAAATACCGAGCCACTAGGAGGAGAAGGGGTTCCATTCTATGTTATTGTATTTTGTTCCATAGCAGAGTAGAACAATTGGGACTGGGAAATTACAGATAATAATAAAGGGAGTTAATGTTTTGCAGTATCCTAACAAGACACAGGTCTCAGATGACTCTAGAGAGAGTGTCTTCTCCTTTTACTTGCATCATATTCCATACCAAAGAAAAGAGAGCAGAGCAACCTCACCTTCTAGCTGGGTTTTCTCCTGTAAGGGTTTCCCAAAGAAAATATTTGTGTTATTTTGTGGATGGTGTGTGATTGTGTATTATTGTTCTCTATTTTCCGCATTTTATCTATTTCATGCATAAGTAGAAAATCAGTAACTAAATATTATGGAATCTAAAGGAATTTAACCTTCATACTATAGATTTCAGTTTAATTTATCATATATGTTCTAAAAAACTATTCTAGTGGAATATCCAAGGCATTTTGCAGTTCATATTCGTATCAGAGCAGGTTTTTCTTTTGGGTATTTGTGGGAAGTTGTAGGATTTAGGAATCGGCTTAACCAAAAGATGCAGAAACACTAGCCATGGCAGACGAGTGTTTTCATAACAACCCTTGAGATCCAACATAAGAGATATTTGAGAGATTGAAAGCACAAGTTTCCAACATCAATTGCAATATGAACCTCCTCATGGTGGCTCTATCAAGTAAGCTCAGACCATTCAGAGATGTTGGAGGCTCTAACTTAGAGATTAGATTGGAGGGGAAATATAGATATTAGGTAGACTTGAGAAATGAGTCATAGAAATAATCCAAGAAAGAACAATTGAGTTTGAGTGCCAGTTTGAGTGCCATTAAATCTTCACAGTCCTTATTCAATATGGAAGAGAAAGTGGACAAAAATCCATATCGAGGTGAGATGGATGCATTAAACCTAAATCATTGGTTGCAACAACTAGAAGTTTATTTTAGCTTTCATCATATAGATGAAGAGTAGAAGATTTCATTTACTAGATTGAAGTTAGAGGGATATGCTTTAACTTGGTGGGAAATCCATACAAAAAAACTTAGGTTGGAGGGTGATCCACCAGTAACTAGATGATCCAGGTGGATCTTAGTGGCCATCCACCTACCCCATATAATCAACATTTCTGAGCCCGTAGTTTTGATAAACCATGATATTTACTGTTTTGATGGTGAATGTAATGTAATTCCATCTCCATTTGTAATGTAATGCAATTCCTACAACGTTAATGCATTAGATTCCATCATAAATATGTAGTTAAGCACACTTGGCAAAGATTAGTAGTGGGATAGGTGACCTCCTGGGAAGTCCTAGTGTTTTACATGCCTATGGAATTTTGTAAACTTGGACCAATTTATCCTACATGCATCATCATAATTATTCTCCTCTCACTCTCTCATATCTAATTGAGGTGAACGAGGTCCTTTAAGCATGAAATGGAGTGTGATGTAATGTTTATTTGTGAATGAGTGTAGCTGACATCTTTTTCTCTTCATATATAAGCTACTACCATTCTAGCCAGTTTGTGTTCTACAATGTTTTTTCTATTTTATTCATTAACAGAAGTTGGGTTTCACTGTATTTATATGTTCTTTGCTATGATTTCATTTGTATATCATTTCGTTCTCAGCATAACCAGAATCAATGGTATCAGATAAGTATACTCCTTGTCTTTCTCATAGCATTTCCTCGATGAGGTCAGGGTATAGAGAGTTCGATCTCAAGCTAGTTTCACTTGAAGACAACTGCTCTTGCTAGCCCAAGTGACCTCCCATGGAACAAGAAAAGAGATATTATGGAGTAGGATATCATTTCAAGACATTGCTTGAGGAATCCCTCGTGTGACAAAAGAATGAGATGATGGATAATTTCACTCATATCCTTCAATGACTACCGATGGTAGATGAGGCATCTTCGACAAGCAACCATTTCGGACGTGCAACACCCTTCAAAGTACACGTCAATTTTGATATTCCCTTATTTGAAGGCTATATAGATTCATATGATATACAAAAATGGTTGAATATGATAGAAGTTCATTACTCTGTCCAAAAAATTTCCAAGAGAGAAAAGATCACCGTTTCACTCCTTAAATCCCTTCCCTATGTCAGAGCTTGGTAGGAAGGTTACTGGGAGAGGTACACCATGGATGAATCTATTCCATTTAGGAGATAAACCACTTGGTAAGCCTTTGTATATTCCCTCAAGGAGGAGTTCTACCCTGTTGAAAAATACGATGATAATTACATGAAATGGATGACTCTACATCAGAAAAGAGACAATATGGTGTCAGAGTACACTAACATATTTCATACCTTGTGCTCAAATATGGGTATCAAAGACTCTGAGTGACATTTTTTTTTGAAGTACCATAGTGGTCTGCATAGGTACATTCAAACAAATATGGATTTCTTGGACATCTCATCACTGAGAGCTGCATATTGATATGTAGTAAAAATTGAGAAAAAATTCAAGCAGTGGAGTAAGAGGGAGTTCGGGTTTGCAATACGCCAAAACAAAAGAATGGAAAAGGAAACCATAACTCATATAATGAAGGACAAATAAAGGAGATTCAATATCAATAAATTGAGTCCAAGAAAATGGCTAATAAGGGTGATGTGAAGTCTAATAAAGACACCGGAAAGTGGTGTGAGTTCCATAAAATCCCTTGGAACAATGCCAATGAATGTCACTGAAAACAGTAAGTGGTGTCTGAGCTCAAAGAAAAATAATCAAAACCTAACTTAGAATCTGATTTAGAGAACAATAAATTGAAATGGATCATCAATGCAGAACCCACTACTACCATTGCAACCACAACAATACAACTAGAAGAACCAAAGGAGACCGAGGAGGGGGAGTGCCTCTTCTACTCGCAATTGTGGGTAAAGGGTACCCCACTACATTTCATTACTGACATTGGGAGTCATAAGAACCTGATCTTAGCTGAGGTTTTCAAGATATTGAAGCTTCCAACGATGCCACACCCCCAACCATACACCATATGATGGTTGAACCTGGGATGATACATTTGTGTCAGCCAATAGTGCCACCTATCCTATGGCATCAAGTCCTTAAAGGATCAGGTATTGTGTGATGTTTCCCCACTTGAATTATGTGATGTTATTTTAGTACAACTATATATGTGGAATCATCATGCTATCTATGAGTCTCGACCCCACAATGTCATTGTTACTATCGAAGGTCATCTCTATAGGGTACTAGAGCTAGCTCCGACTAATTCCACTTCATTGATCTTGGAAAAACAATGTCACAAAGTAATCTCTTAGACCAAAATTTTTTCCCTCTTCATGATCCATTCAGAAGGTGAATAGAAGGTCACTAATACCATTACATCCTAAAACCTAGACCTTTCTATCCATCAGAACCAGGTTGACAAGATTCTATAGGAGCATGAAGATATTTTTGATTCAACTATGGGGGTGCTCCTACACTACCACATCCCAAATTACATTGACTTGGTGACCAATTCTCCCTTACCCAATGGTCCAATATATAGATTCTCCCTTCAAGAGAATGAGATTATTCCATATGTTCAACATTTCTCTATTGGCCACAACCCTTTTTAGGTGTGCTTGGGGTTCCAATCATTATCCCCCATTGATATATCTCTTCTTGTTGCATATTCATCGATAGATTCCTCCCACACTCATACCAAGGGAGATCATGCATCCAGATTTTTTGAATGAATCCAACACCTCCACCAACAAGTTCATGATATCTTTCCATAGGCCAAGTACAAGCAAGAAAACTACTTCAGCAAGGCAAGTGGCTCAACAAAGTTCAGATTCAACAAAAGTTTCCCCATCTCCCAAGGGAAATTGTAGAAATGGGAACCATTACTTCCTAAGAGGGGATTATTTATCTAGGTGGATCTCGATGGCCATCCACCTGCCCCATTGAATACATGTTTCCTAGCACGTGGTTTTGATAAACCATGATATTCACCCTTTTGATGGTGAATGTAATGTAATTCTATCTCCATTTGTAATATAATGTAATTCCTACAACATTAATGCAATAGATACCATTAGAACTTAGTATTTAAGTTCACTTGGGATATATTAGTGTTGGGATGTGTGACCTCCCAGGAAGTCCTAGTGTTTTACATGCCTATGGAATTTTGTAAACTTAGACCAATTTATCCCACATGCATAGTGGGAATTATTCTCTTCTCACACTATCATATATAATTGAGGTGAAGGAGGTCCTTTAAGCATGAAATGGACCATGATGTTATGATTATTTTCAAATGAGTGTATTTGACATCTCTTTCTCTTCAAAGATAAGCTACCACCATTCTATCCAATTTGTGTTCTACAATGTTATTATATTTTATTCATTAATAGAAGTTGGGTTTCACTGTATTTATGTGTTATTTGCTATATTTTCATTTGTATATCATTGCATTCTCAACATAACCAATATCACTAGGTGGGAGGACTTCAAGACACTCATCAAGTCCTGATTCTACCCCATGGGGTATGCAGAAGACCAATGGATCATGTGGCACTAGTTCAATAAGAGGTAGGGGCAGAGTGTACAAGAGTACACCACTAAGTTTAGAAAGATGGCCATCATCCTGGGTATATTTCCCAAAAACCTATATGTACTCAAGTATCTGGGGGGTTTACACAATCATCTACAAAAGTAAGTGATTCTCTTCAAGCCAAGGACAGTTGATAAGGAATGTGTATAGGAAACAATACCTAGAAAACATAGGCCAAAATAAGGGGAAACCAAGTGGTTCAAAGAAGAAAGATAACTAAGAATCTTTCAAGGAGGGGAAGAAGAAGAAGAAAGGGGAAAAAGATAAGAATACAACAACCACTACACATCATTGCAAATATCCTTGCAATCATTGCAACATTGATGGCCACACTGATGAAAAATGTTGGAAACTACATCCAGAGTTGAACCCAAAGAATAACAAGAAGGATGAAAAGAAAAAAAACCTTCTAGCCACAAATTCAAGAAATCAATTTGAAAGTAGCTCAAATGTGGATGAAAATATTGTTTGCACATATGTGTAGAAGGAGGTGAATCTAAGTAGCCTTCATCACCAGGATGAGAAGGATATGACCAAGCTCTTCCACATCAAGATTCATGTTAAGAAGACCAAGATAGATGCTCTATTCAATTCTAGTTCATAGGCTAATATCATAGAAGAGGACCTAGTCAACAAGCTTGGATTGGAGGTTCACAATCATCCTAAACCCTATCCATTGGGTTGGGTAAAAAAGGATGTAGAGACAAAGTTAACGAAAGATTGTAAGAATAAATTTTCTATAAGTGTTTATTTTATTGATGAAGTGGAATTTGACGTAGTACCCCTTGATATATGTGGGGTAGTGTTTGGAAGCCCTTACATGTATATGAGGGACACAATATTCATGCGGAGAGACAACTTGTACTGAATGATCAAGTATGGGAATTCCTACATCATCAACGCGCATAAAGGAAAGTCAAGTATCTCACTGGTAAGTGCCAACCAAGTCAAGAAGTTGATTATTTCTAGTAAGAAATATGTTTTTCTTTTCTTAAGAGAAGATGTATTTGATGATGAGTCAATGAGAGTGAAGGAATCCATAGAGGGGTGTACTAAAGAGAAAAAATATTAGTTGGATGAGTTTCTACAAGAATACAAAGGAGTGTTCAAGGAGCATAAAGGGATATCAACCAAGAGGGATGTGGAGCACATAATGTAGTTATTTCCAAACTCCCCATTGTTGAATATTGGGTTGTATAGAAAATCAATTCTAGAAGTGAATGAAGTGAAGAAGCAGTTGCAACAGTTGTTGGAGTAGGGTGTGATTCGACCAAGTACCTCACCTTATGGGTCACCCATTTTAATTATTCCCAATAAGGATGGGACTTGGAGAATGTCTATCGATTATAGGGCATTGAAAAATATTACTATTGGCTTTCTATTTGGCCTACTTTGTATCACTAGTTGGAATCCTTTTTAACCAATATTCCCTATTCATGTACCCTATTTACCCATATTTATGTAACTAATGTGCCCAACAAGCTTACATAGGTAAAATGTTGTTTATTTATACAGTTTCCTTTGTTTCTAGTGATTTGGAAAGGATTTGGATCAATCTTGTTGATGAGAGATACTTTTAGTTCATTTCTTTCCAAGCCCGAAGAATTCCAAGCCACCACAGTTTACTTGTTGATACCGTCATCATCAATTTTCATACTTCCACTTTTCCAAATGAGAATCCTCCAGATGGACTTTCTAGATAGAAGGTTCAAGATGGTTATATGTTCATTATATCATGCGCAGGATGACAACATGAAGCTCCAACTCTTGGTCAAATATTTCTGTGAACTTACAACAATTTCCAGGCAATGATTTATGAAGCAATTTTTGAGTGGATGAAGTCTAATCTTGGAAATACAGGACATGGATTTTGTGTATAATGAGCCCAATTAGTTGACCTTAATCCATTTCCTCAAAACATGAAAGGTATGGGAGATATGCTTGATTCTTTAAAATGGGTTTTCCTAGAATTATAGTTGTGGCCTTTTTGAGATCCGTGAGAATTGGATCTATGAAATATTGTGTATAATGTATAAATATTGGTTATCAGTCCTTCATGATAGGATATTATCTCTTGATATCAAACCATTGTGTAATCATATTTCTATTTGAATTAATATATCAGTTCTAGTTACTATGCATTTTTGGGAGTTATATGTGTTAAGTTTATAAGAGTTCATACGATGTTTCATAAGTAGCGTTCCCCGATCCAGGAGGCCCCCTTGAAGAGGAGTACACTGCTCATTTATTTAATTTATAGGATTGTTTGTTTGCATGATTTACATTTATGTTCATATCTCTTTATGAAAATTCATTCATTTTCATTTACACAAGGAAAATGTCATGACAGATTTTAATTGAATAATTGATTGTTATCTCAACTGTAGGAACTCCCGTCGATTTAGATGATTGAAAGATTGTCATTAAAAATATAGTAGACTAATGATTCTAAGTGTTTAGAATTATCCTTGTATCTTTATCTATTTCTGCATAATTTACAAATACTACGTTCGTTTTACAGCTAAACAATGAACATTTTTCCTTTTGTATAAGTAATCATTTAGGGATAAATTGGAAAATGAGGCTTGCATATATTTTGCATGCACTTCGTCAGTTTACGAACCCTAGGTTGATTATTTAATGTAGCAGAGTTCACTTAATTGAACTGACTAACATTTTTTGGTGTTGTTGCCAAGGAAGTGCAAAAAGGAATTAGTTTTTCTTTTTATCATTTAAATGCATATAGGAATGAATACATGAGAAGAGAGACGAGAAGATGCAAGGTAATAACCTGCACATTCACTATAAGTAGAGTTGTAGTGAGTCTCTCTTAAATCATTTAAATCATGTTAATTAGAATGCATGGAAAGACTAACTCATGTCAAATGATAACCTGGTGACAACAGGGTCTTTGTAGCATGAGGTATTCAAGACGTAGTGTATTTCATTTGTTGTAGATTTCATTCAAAAAGTAGAAAAGTTTCAATTATTTTTGGGCGCTGTAAGAGCCCCCATGCACTAATCCATGTGCAAGACAAGGAATATCAACTAACAAGAAGAATTGAAGCATATTCAAGAATATGTTGAGTAAGGAAGAATGATACTCCAAGAAATATCTCAAATCTTGATAGTAGTAGGAAACATATCTACATATCAGGAGGAGCAAATCCTAATAACATTCATGAACATACCTACTGTAACACCCTGTTTCCCCCAGTTTGTAAAAATAACTGGACTGGCCAAGAACTATGGCAAACTCAGAAGTGTGAATATGTGATGTGAATGGACCTTGTGGAAAAGGTCGATGAATGTGAATTATATTATGAATTTATATTGCAGGACTGCTGAGAGGGGAATATGTTGAAAAAGAGACCACGATGGCGGTGGAAGGCACCTGGAAAGGTGGCATTAACTTCCACCAAGAATCAATACCGTATTTGGACTCCACTGGCCCAGAGAACCAAAAGCGGCTCGCTGGCCCCGAATTAAATATCTCACAGGCTGGTAGGTAGATGGATCCTCAGGAATTAATGAAGGATGGGGAGGTGAACTGCCCATCCGTAGAGCCGTCAGGCCTGACCAGCGCGAGGGAAATCATGCCACACGCAACCTCGCAAGAGGATAAGGCATGGGGGAGAAGCGAGGGGAGGAAGATAACTCTGGCGATATGCAGAGTGAGTGATAGCAGAGGGGAAGGAGAGTAACCTTCGCTCTTGGTCACTGGTAAACAGAGACGCAGTCTCACAACATCGTGGTCTCAACTCGGGGGTGGCTAGTGGTAAATCTGTTGGGAGTCACTGAGCCTACAGTTGGGTGGAAACGAGCACCCCTATCAGCAGTTGCATAACCCCTGGTGTTATTTCTGATAAGTGTTTTGCCTCTGGCATCTTGATATATATATATATATATATATATATATATATATATATATTCTGACATTTATGTTTATAAGCTGTGAAATGGTGAATGATTTCAAAGTAAGAATGTCTGTATGGTATTTTGATCAGTACTGGTAGATGCATGTTTATAATGGAAAGACTACGTATGGCTTATGTCTTCATAAATCGCTATTTATATGCATATTGATCTAATTCAGACTGCATGTCTGATTCGTAAGAGAAATGTACCCTTATCTGCTTCAGATAGTACCCTGGGTAAAAACCTCCCCATAGAGATACCCTGCTTGAAAATCCCATCAAGAACCAGGAAAGAGAATGTGAAGGCACAAGGCCTTAGTAACCTTGCACGAGGAGGAACGATCCTCTTGAAAACCCGAGATGGCAGCATAAGGATGAAGTATCGAATCGACAGACGAGATCCCGTCGGGAGATCTGTGGTCACTCACGATCGTTAGATCGGAAGAAGAAGATGGAGTGTTAAGTGCCTTAACCCTGATAGGTATTGATCGATGGACGAGATTCCATCGGGAAACCTGTGGTCACGCATGACCGTTAGATTCGTAGGAGTAAGTAGGGTGTTAAATGTGTTACCCCTTTGTGTTTCTGTGTCTTCGTGGGTAGTGAAGAAATCGGGACCGTAGATCCCCAAGGTCCATGGGAGTATCTGGACCGTTGATTTTTTCACGTCCAGGAAGTCGTGGAAGAATGCACAGGTAGGAGCCAATATGAGCCACCAGATCTCAAATGGAAAAACCCGACAGTCGTTGGATCTGTCAGGAGTTACCCGAGGGTTAAACCCCTAGTGAATAGGGGCAAAATCCCCGAAATAGATCTGGATTGTCCGAATAACCGAGGCCACATGTCAAGAGATTACCCATTTCGGGAAATCGGGAATCGTGAACTCGGGAGTTCTGGTGATGAGAGATCGTGACTTTCCATTGTGGAAACCCCGGGACAGATCTGGACCGTCCGATTTAAGGAGTCCATGTGTCAAGAGATTACCCATTTCGGGAAATTGGGAATCACGAACTCGGGAGTTTTGGTGATGAGAGATCGGGAATTTCCATGGTGGAAACCCCGAGACAGATCTGGACCGTCCGATTTAAGGGGGCCATGTGTGGTGAGATTTCCAATTTCAAGAAATCGGGAATCACGAACTCGGGAGTCCTGGTGACGAGAGATTGGGACTTTCCATGGTGGAAATCCCGAGACAAATCTGGACCATCCAATTTAAGGAGGCTACGTGTCGAGAGATTACCCGTTGCGGGAAATCGGGAATCGGGGATTCAGGAGTTCCGTTGACAAGAGGTTGGGCTCTCGCCTTGATAAATCCCGACCTATAATATCGAGACGTTAGCATGTGGCTAAGTCCCGGTGAACAAACGAGATTCCTTCGGGGGATCTCAGGGTCTATAATGACCGTCAGATGTGGAGAAGAGATGTCAAATTTAAGCCAGGGAATGAATACGCATTAAGGTAAGTAGCAAACATATCTGGATGGCCAGAGTCCACCCACCCAGATCTACGGTCGAGGCTTCATTACGGAGCCCCCTTTCCGTTCTGCCTTTAGCGGTGAGGGGGGGGTCCAGAATCGGACGTGCAACTCTCGAACGATCGAGATTAATTCACCTTGATCAACGGTGCTCAGGTGAATTCCGGGACCCCCCCTGTCGTTCTGCCGTTAATTGGGGGGGGGGTCTGGAATGGTGTGGTGTGTAAAGTGGGGCCCCCTCCTATCATGTCGACTACCATGTCGCATTTCCCCCTCTGCCACCTGTACTCTACTTAACTATGTGACGGGGCCTGTTCTCATTGGTTGTTCTCTAGCCCTGTTGGGATTTGTCCCCATTGGCCATTCACAAGCCCTGCTGGGGTTCGACGGTTGCAGAGTCGAACGCGAAATACAAAGAGGTGCAATGATTATTTGACCTGTGATCATGACCCATGGATTACATGGGAGCAGATAGAGAAAGAGCTAGCTTGCGCTAGGACTCCATAGGTAATTCGGGGCTTTGATTATGCAGAAATCAATGAAATTTTGATTATTGTAGTGGGTATGTGACAAAGTGGTATCAGAGCATGGTTACAACACTTGGCCTGCTTGGGCTCAGGCACGAGCCGCCTTAGAAGATATTGTTATCTGTGTTTCTCTTTAAGGAAAAGGACTACAGAATGAAACTATAATTTGGAAACTTCTGTAACCCCTCTGTTAAAATGGCAACTACTCTTATAGGAGTAGGGATGCATTGATCGTTATCACTGATAAGATTTGAGTGTGAATGACAGAGGTAGAATAAATTGTGCTATGAAGCTGCATGAGCCAGACAAGGGACATGGACTGTGTTGTCCTGTTTTAGTGTTATGAGGGCTACCTACTAAAGTAGGTAGAGTCTCTTGCAATTGAGATGGTTGGTTATATAAGGGTTAAGACCCAAATGAAGAACCCCTTCATGATTTGGGAAATCTGGTAAGGACTGGTAGGATCCTTAGAAAGTTATGATTTCTGCATTATTAAGAGACTAAACCCTGAGCATACAATTCCTCGTGATTGAGAGGACTAGTGAAAATACGTAGGGTCAGATTTACCTGACCTATAGTGGTTAGAATCGACCATGAGGATAACCTATTTGAGGAGTCCTTTGGGACTATTGCTAATTCCCAAGAGTGACCCTTGTTGGTCGTTTCCATAAAGAGAGGGTAACACCCGTATGAGTTAGGACTATGAGACTAGTCCGGTAGGAAACCTAATAAGGTCAAGAGGAATAGTATCCGTTAGATTGGAATCAATGAGAGTCGTTGACCTAGAGCTTCGAGGTTTCGTCTATGGGGAAAATGGAAGTGTATACTTCCCAAAGTCGCGCCAGGTAAATCACTGATTTAATCAGGACCATTGATTTCCAGGGAGATCTGGACCGTGGGATCCAAATTGCCAGGCCCACATAGAATAGAAGTTTGGGAAACGGTGGAGCGTTTTCCACGGATTCGCCGAAACAAGGGATCCTGACGCATGTCTGAGAATTGATCCCAGGTTTCGAGTGAAGGGTCATGTGGATGAAAGAGCCGAGAAAACCCTAGCCTCGGTCTTTCAGGTTTTTGAATTTCCAGAATCAAGGAAACAAAGTTCCTTGCAACGGAAATTCCGAAATCGTGAAATGCGAAACGCCTTTTAATTCAGATCGTGGTCACCACCGGTGGTCACGTGAGGAGAGGGCGTAAGCCAATATGATGAATAATGCATGAGTTAATGCACCAAGGAGCTTCATATTAAGAAGCCTGATACTCATACCAGTAAGGTATGAATGATATATAGAACGTGCAAGTAATGCACATGTATGATGTAAGAGTGTAAGTATACTAAAGGACCAACATGATGGCCCTGACGAGTGAAATGTGAGGCAAGAATTACACTTGCCAAAATTGAATGAATACCATGGATGCATGGTTGACTCCATTCTGAAGAGTCGTGAAGGATCTGTCTTGAAGGATAGATTAAAGGGAATGTACTCCATATCCCCGGGAAAATCCAGTACAATTAAATGAAAGAGTAAACGAGCAAGGATGCTTTGTTGTCATGATAAGAGGAAAATGTTTATGCCTTTGCAGATCACAATGAGAAGGACTGTGAACAATCCTAAGATGACTAATTTTAAAAATGGAAATGTATGTAGGCTATGAAATATAACTATGATAGCGACATGAAGGCTTGGGATTATGAAAGTGGTTAAGTACATCATAGATGTAAGTTAACAAAGATGCATGTTATATTCCTTAAGGGAATATTTGGTAGACCACTAAAAAGCTAACTCAAGGTTGAGGCCATCACAGGTGGTGATGGATCTGCAACAAGGAAGTTGCATGCTGAAGGAGTTCCTGGTGGAGGAATTGTATAAGGTCTCTGTCAGAAGAACATAGTCACAACCCTGATAATTGTTGAAGGTTGGACAATGAGCTGCAAGGCCTGTCCATGTATACGAATCCTGGATTACATTTTGGAAAAATCATGTAAGTAATAGAAGACTAATAACCGAATATTGACCATTCTGATAACCTAATGGAAGTGTGTAGGATGCACACGTTCCTGACCCGTTATGAACAAATATTTGCTACTAAATCATGTTGAAGTATCCTAAGAGTTAGGATGGGCCTAAACCAGGGCTGCTCAGAAAAAGAGCAGTTGTGGAAACCGGTTTGGTTGGTAAGAGGTCAGTAAACCCTTGAGTATGATTAACTGAATAAATGAGTACGTTTAATTGATACAGCTTGGTTGAAGCTGTGATTAAGGAAAGGTAGTGAGACCTTAGAGATAACTTGACTGGCCTGAAAATCCCCAGGCGATGTAGAAATAATTGGGAGAAGGGGAGAGCCCTCAATTCTTCCCTTGCTGTGCATTACGTTTCTATGGAATGAGGAAGTTAGTACATTGATGAACAAAAATGCTTTGACACCATAATAATGATGGTTGTAATGCTGTGAAAATGATTGAGAACT
>ML796857.1:1582788-1605733 GCA_009831015.1 Picea engelmannii
AAACGCTATGATATTTGCATTTCAATTTACATGACGATTAATATGCCTATGGTGTATGTCATGTGTAGAAAGGAATAATATTGGAACTGTTGAGAAAGACAGTTGCCAATAATGAACAACCTCAAGCAGAGGGTGACCATGGAAAGGCTGCGGTCGAAAGGTTGTTGACGGGACTGTGAAAATCCCGCTAAAGTACTACTGATAAGGTAGAGGACAGAGAAAGGGTGCAAGCAACCAAGAATAGGTATAAATATATTCATGCCTGTGTGGCACAGGGTATGAATGGATTTGGTAAGAACCCCTTCCGAAATATTTATTATTGCATGTTATACCTAAAAATTGAAAGGGCAGTTGTATGCCTTGGATACCTGAGTAGGGAATGGGTCAGGAAAGAGAACCTGAATAATGGAGGTATGAACCTCTGGTAGTAAACACTGGTTGTAACCCTCAGAAGAATTCATGAACTGATATGTTATGAACACATGGACCAATCAAGGAACGATTGGAAACAAAAAGTGCTCATAGATAGCACGTTGCATGGAATTACTTCCAGGAAATTCATATTTGCATAAAGGACAGACAATGGATTTTTCATTGAGGAAGGATGACCTTCCAACATTTTTACTCACGAGGTATAGGTGTTAGAGAAAATCAAATGTGGGTGGCCATGAGTATTGGCACCATGGTTATTAATGAAGGCATAATGCATGGGCGCATTCATGCGAAACTTTTAAGTCTAATATGTACTAATTTGGGGTCGTGATCGACCTATAACATGAAGTGTGGATTCTGTTGTAAGAATGAATGAAAACGAGTAAACCATATGAGGAGAGGATCAGTTAAATACCAACACCCCATGACCAAGAACCGGTCCTAAAGTGTGACGAACTTGAAATCAATGCAAGAATGCATTGGGTATGAATGTGGCCAAGGATAGTGGCCCAGTTGTTAAAAATCCTTGGAATGTTGAATTACATTTGAATATATATATGGAAAATCTAGCAATTTGTTTGGCTGATTGAGGAATGAATTGCAGGAAGTAGAGGGTCATGGATATGGCAGTAAGGTAAGCCCATAGGAAATACCGATTGCCTGCTGAGCCAAACTACAAGGAATGTTTTTACCTTTTGAGAAAGTGAATTTGATTGTTAGTATGCACAATTCTGAAATTGTTGTGACGACTTGAAGAGGTTCATTATGGATGAACTACATAAAAGACCATACACTGGCCACCCAGGATACCAGAAAATGATCACTGCCACCCAAAAACAATTTTATTGGCCTAGATTGAAGAAAGACATAGCTACATATTTGGCCCAATGCATAGAGTGTCAACAGGTTAAAGCAGAACATCGACACCCAGCGGGACTATTACACCCTTTACCCATCCCAGAATAAAAATGGGAAACTATCTCCATGGATTTTATCACTGGATTACCAACTTGATTGCCAACTTCAACCAAACAGAATGACGCCATTATGGTAGTGGTGGATAAACTGAGCAAGTCTGCTCATTTCATCCCCATCAAATCAACCTGCAAGGCGATAGATATTGCCCAGGTATTCAGACTGCACGGTATGCCGAAAGAGATAGTGTCTGACAGAGACACAAAATTTACTTCCAATTTTTGGAAATCACTGATGGCTAGTTTAGAGACCAAATTGTTGTTTAGCACCGCCTATCACCCTCAAACTGATGGATAGATAGAAAGAGTGAATCAAATATTAGAGGATATGTTAAGGATGCATGTAATGCATCAACCCAGGAAATGGGAAGACTACCTACCATTGGTAGAATTCGCCTACAACAACGACTACCAAGAATCCTTAAAGATGAGTCCCTTCGATATCCTCTATGGTAGGCCGTGTAATACTCCAGTCAGCTGGAGTAATCCTATAAATAGGATTTCTTTTGGACCCGACATGTTGAAAGAAATGGAACAACAAGTGACTCAAATAAAACAAAATCTGAAGGTCACTCAGAACCGACAAAAAAGTTATGCTGACCAAAAGAGAACTCCAAGAGAGTTCAAAATGGGAGACCATGTATATCTTAGAATTAATCCCAGAAGGAGTTTCCTGAAAATGGGAGCTTGTGCCAAGTTGGCACCCCGGTATTGTGGACCCTTTAAGGTTCTAGATAGAGTGGGGCCATGTTTCATTATTGAAGAAATATGTACATGATGCTAATCATATAATTGACTGGTCTGTGATCTAGGTGGAATCGGAGGGAGAATTTATACCAGAACCCTAATGCATATTGGACAGAAAGGAAACCCCGCTCTGGAATAGAACCATTGCACAAGTAAAGGTGCAGTGGAGACATTTTGGCCCAGATGAGGCTACATGGGAAATGGAGGATGCCATGAGATAGGCATATCCAATTTTGTTTACTTCTGTAGATGCAATTCATGTTAAAAGATAAGAACATCGAGGACGATGTTCCTTTAAGGGGGAGGGAATTGTAACACCCTGTTTCCCCCAGTTTGTAAAAATAACTGGACTGGCCAAGAACTGTGGCAAACTCAGAAATGTGAATATGTGATGTGAATGGACCTTGTGGAAAAGGTCGATGAATGTGAATTATATTATGAATTTATATTGCAGGACTGCTGAGAGGGGAATATGCTGAAAAAGAGACCACGATGGAGGTGGAAGGCACCTGGAAAGGTGGCGTTAACTTCCACTGAGAATCAATACCGTATTTGGACTCCATTGGCCTGGAGAACCAAAAGCGGATCGCTAGCCCCGAATTAAATATCTCGCAGGCTGGTAGGTAGATGGCTCCTCAGGAATTAATGAGGGATGGGGAGGTGAACCACCTATCCGTAGAGCCATCAGGACTGACCAGCGCGAGGGAAATCGCGCCACACACAACCTCACAAGAGGATAAGGCGTGGGGGAGAAGCGATTGGGGGCAGACGCGAGGGGAGGAAGAGAACTCTGGCAATATGCAGAGTGAGTGATAGCAGAGGGGAAGGAGAGTAACCTTTGATCTTGGTCACTGGTAAACGGAGACGCAGTCTCACAACATCATGGTCTTAGCTCGGGGGTGGCTAGTGGTAAATCTGCTGGGAGTCGCTGAGCCTACGATTGGGTGGAAACGAGCACCCCTCTTAGTAGTTGCATAACCCCTGGTGTTGTTTCTTATAAGTGTTTTTCCTCTGGAATCTTGAAATATATATATTTATTCTGACATTTATGTTTATAAGCTGTGAAATGGTGAATGATTTCAGAGTAAGAATGTTTGTATGGTGTTTAGATCAGTACTGGTAGATGCATGTTTATAATGGAAAGACTACGTATGGCTTATGTCTTCATAAATCGCTATTTATATGCATAATGATCTAATTCAGACTGCATGTCTGATTCGTAGGAGAAAGGTACCCTTATCTTCCTCAGATAGTACCCTGGGTAAAAACCTCCCCATAGAGATACCCTGCTTGAAAATCCCATCAAGAACCAGGAAAGAGAATGTGAAGGCACAAGGCCTTAGTAACTCTGCACGAGGAGGAACGATCCTCTTGAAAACCCAAGATGGCAGCATAAGGATGAAGTATCGAATCGATGGACGAGATCCCGTCGGGAGATCTGTGGTCACTCCCGACCGTCAGATCGGAAGAAGAAGATGGAGTGTTAAGTGCCTTAACCCTGATAGGTATTGATTGACAGACGAGATTCCATCGGGAAACCTATGGTCACGCATGATTGTTAGATTGGTAGGAGTAAGTAGTGTGTCAAATTCCTTACCCCTTTGCGTTTCTGTGTCTTTGTGGGTAGCGAAGAAATCGGGACCGTAGATCCCCAAGGTCCATGGGAGTATCTAGACCGTTGATTTTTCCACGTCCAGGAAGTCATGGAAGAATGCATAGGTAGGATCCAATCTGATCCGTCAAATCTCGACTGGAAAAACCCGATAGCCGTTGGATCTGTCAGGAGTTACCCGAGGGTTAAACCCCCAGTGAATAGGGGTGAAAGCCCCGAAATAGATCTGGACTATCCGAATAACGGAGGCCACGTGTCAAGAGATTACCCATTTCAGGAAATCGGGAATCACGAACTCGGGAGTTCTGGTGATGAGAGATCAGGACTTTCCATTGTGGAAACCCCGGGACAGATCTGGACCGTCCGATTTAAGGAGGCCACGTGTCAAGAGATTACCCATTTTGGGAAATCGAGAATTGCGAACTCGGGATTTCTGGTTATGAGAGATCGAGACTTTCCATGGTGGAAACCCCGAGAGAGATCTGGACTGTTCGATTTAAGGGGGCCATGTGTCGTGAGATTTCCCATTTCGGGAAATCAAGAATCACGAACTCGGGAGTCCTGGTGACGAGAGATCGGGACTTTTCATGGTGGAAACCCTGGGACAGATCTCGATCGTCCGATTTAAGGAGGCTATGTGTCGAGAGATTACCAGTTGCGGGAAATCAGGAATCGGGGATTCGAGAGTTCCGTTGACAAGAGGTTGGGCTCTCACCTTGATAAATCCCGACCTATAATATCGAGACGTTATCATGTGGCTAAGTCCCGATGAACGAACGAGATTCTTTCGGGGGATCTCAGGGTCCATAATGACCATCGGATGTGGAGAAGAGATGTCAACTTTAAGCCGGGGTGTGAATGCACATTAAGGTAAGTAGCAAACAGATCTGGATGGCCAGAGTCCACTTGCCCATATCTATGGCCGAGGCTTCATTCCGGAGCCCCCTTGTCATTCTTCCTTTAGCGGTGAGGGGGGGGGGGGNCGGAATCAGACGTGCAACTCTCAAATGGTCGAGATTAATTCACCTTGATCAACGATGCTCAGGTGAATTCTGGACCCCCCCTGTCGTTCTGTCGTTAATTGGGGGGGGGGGGTCCAGAATGGTGTGGTGTGTAAAGTGGGGCCCCCTCCTGTCATGTTGACTACCGTGTCTCATTTCCCCCTCTGCCACCTGTAATCCACTTAACCGTGCGATGGGGCCTGTTCTCATTGGCTGTTCTCTAGCCCTATTGGGATTTGTCCCCATTGGCCATTCGCAAGCCCTGCCAGGGTTCGATGGTTGCAGAGTCGAACAATTCGACATTCCTGTGGCGCCAAGTCGCAAAATACAAAGAGGCACTATGATTATTTAACCTATGATCATGACTCACGGATTACATGGGAGAAAACAGAGAAAGAGCTAGCTTGCGCTAGGCCTCCATAGGTAATTCGGGGCTTTGATTCTGCATAAATCAATGAAATTTTGATTATGGTAGTGGGTATGTGACACCTTCACTCCAAGAAGTGATAGAAGACCAAAAATTCCATGAGAAACATCAAGAAAAATACCTTAAAGAGATCAAACAACCATGGAAAACATCTGATGGAGAGTAGACATTAGAAACCAAGATTGAGAATTTATACCATACCTATCATCATATCCTTTACGTGTTCAAGAAACCAAACAACAAATAGTATAAGATCCACATGGCATGACAAAGGAGGACATACAAAGTGGAGGTAACTAACAAGTGAACCAAGGGCATCACAACTACATTGAATTATGGTTCCAAGAACCTATCAGTTCACAATATTCCTTCACTCTTCAAAAATTCTTGGCATCATGTGAATCAAAGCAACTAGTTTCTCATATTCTGGTATCTATCAAAGTATATCTTTCAAACCTGAATATGAGTTTATTCGTAATCCTATTACGCACATGGATACATTGGAAGTATTCCTATACTTGAAAGAGATTTTATTTTTCAAGCAAAGTAGGATAGGGTAGAAGAATAAATGAATAAACAAAATAGTAAAGATAAAAATATGTCTAGTTGTGAAAACCAGTTTACTGGCGCAACTCGACATGATTTTTTCCAGGAAACCAGGAAACTGGCGGGAAAAATTCTCAATAGGTTTTTCTTGTTGGTTCAATCTTGTATTATGGTTCTTCAAATCATTTTTGTTTTATGCTCATACTAGATGATGAGGGATCCCTTAAGGCCTTCCTTCGAGCAGGTCTTGTCCCATCGATGTTAACACTCTATGTGGGATCAAGATCAAGAGATATTTATAATTCCTTTGAACTTGTATGCCTCAATGATATGTTTCCTCACTGATAACAATGGGGATGCATTAATTCCTCCTGACTATAAAATCTTATAGGTTACTCGACACCAACACATTCATTTGTGCCTAACATGATGCATTAAGGTACCTTGACTCTCATTGACATCAATGATGAGTGATCTCACAATGGTTAACAACATACATTAATAGCTGGTAACCCAATGATTTGTTTCCATTCTCGACGTCAGCACATCCATTCACATGATAAGAATTATACCATGGATTCAAGTTTTGATGAAGACTATATGGTTTATTGGTATCAATAGTTGCAAGATTTTCTACATCTTGCAAATAAAAAAGGGATGTCATTCTTGTTGTAGTATATTTCCCTATAGCAGAGTTTCTAGCTCCCTTAGTAGTATTCATGGTTGTTATTTTGATTTCAATAATATTTCTCATTTGAAGTTTCATATTTAAAATAAAATCCATATCTTTAGTTTCAACAGTTGATTCCATGTATTACATTTCATGTAGCATATAACTCCCTCACTCAATAGACTCCAACATGACTCAAATATCATATCTTAGAAGGATAAATGATGACATAAATCATCCTCAATGTGGAGGAGAGAGAGCATCGAGTTATCAATGTCCTTCTATGGTTCTATATGCAAGTGGATTTCACTCTATTCATATCTCCTTTAGAGTTTAGATAGTCTTCAACATATTGTTTTTTGTCCCAAGCATCCAAGCACCCGGTACTCATATTGTTCTGATATTTTTCAAATCATCATGACAACATAGAGGTAAATGGAACAACACAATTTCAAGCATTTCAGTAATTGCTTTTTTCCTTAGCAACATGGTTTCTTTTAAACAAATATTGCATAGGACAGTTGCACAATATCATAGCTTACTTTTCTTTATGAATATGTTTCAGAGAAACTTAATTTCTCTACTTTTTAGATTACAATTATTTTCTATAGCTACCGAAACTCCCTGCAAAGTGTTGTAGCAACCAGATTTTCTGTAGTCGACTATTTCCACGGATGATCTTTGCACGTAAATTTCAAGTAGATGAGGATGAATTAAAAATTATGAGACATGGGTTTTGAGGAGAATATGATAAATTGAGTTCTATTTGGATGCAATTTTCATAAAATGCATGATAAGGGATGCACATACATGTTTTAAGGATGATCTAATAAAAATTACCAGAATTTCTGTAAACAGTTACAATTATTTTTTTCTAGCAGATTTGTAGTTTTTATGGTTTCACGCATCCCATAACTAGATCATGAATTGGAGATGGTTCTAAATCAGCACCAAAAGTTTATACACCTATCACCATAGGTCGAAAGTCCACCAGGTCAACACACTAGCAAGGTCAAAGTTCTGTTCAATGCATAATGTAGTGGCAATGTACCTGTGATGAATCAACACCAAATTATCTATGAGCATTTCTTGTACAAGAAATTCAACATCAAAATCATCTTTAAATAATCTTCATCAATAGTCATCATTCTTCAGATATTCATTAGAATATGAAACATTATCATCTTCATCATTATTTGGTTATCATCAACATCAACATCAACATCAGTCCTTGTAGTAGTTTCTTCAACATTCCAATGTTCTCTATTTTCTTTGGTTATAGGAACTACATACGCTCCAGTACTTGCAAAATAATTCATATTCTAGTTCATTTTTGCAAGTACCAAGCTTCAATCAAAACTAAGGTAACTTGAGGTAAAAAACAATTTTGATCCTCCTAGTCTACTGGAATAAAGGAAATTTATTATTGAAACAACACTCTATAGCTTGTTCATCGATCCTATAAATATCTCTTATAATTACTCCTATCCCTATCCTATCATATCCTACCATATTTTATCTTCTATTTCCTATCATTATCCTATTCCTTTCCATTCCATATTATTTCCTATCATCATTATTATAAACCTACCAATATCCACTATCATTCCCTTATAACCTCACTATTAACCACTAAGTTTTGAATTTTCCTTTGACATGTTAACATGATTTCATGTAATAATTACCCTTTCAAATTTATTTTTTCCCACTTATTCGAATCACTGCAAGGATTCTATACAGGTCTCCTTTGCTCTCAATTTTATTGTTTTCTTATGACCATTCCATCTTTTATTTTTACCCAACTAACTAGTTGTGAAGTGTTGATGTAATACAACCATATCTCTACTCATAAACACTCTTCAATTGTGTGAAGGGTTCATGAGAAAACAGGGGGTTACTGACATGGGCCTACATCCATCAAAGGTTTGGAAGGGTTCCCTAAGTATAACACATGCAAAAATATGTTTTCAACCACAATATGTCACTCTTTCTTTGCCAAATTTCAGGGTTATGATGATCAGGTTACATTAAAATTCACATCGGGTTTTAATGGAAAAGTAGCATGCATTGGTGATATCGTAATTATATTATTAGAGAATACCATGGTCCAATCCATTGGGTTTTCTCGGGAAGGAGAGAAGTGGTTTAAAAATAAACCAGTAGAGAAACATGTATGCGTTCGATTTCTCAATATTGAGCATCAAAATTTCGAATGGACCAAAGGAGTGTCTCGTTCATGGATTAGAGAAGAATGGAAAATTATTCTATTTACTCTCCAAAATAACCTAACACATGAAGGAATATTACATTTTTATATCACATCAGATTGTTACTCCATGTTGAATCAAACCTCCAGTTGAATTTTCCTTACTACTTTTGGAAGAGTTTGTGCAAAATGTCTGAGAAAGTTCAGCGAAAACCTAGGAAACCTTATGGAAACCTCTGTCACTATGGTATCATTAAAACATTGACCAAAAAATAATTGAATATCATAAATGATAGTTGAATCGACTTCTTAAACCAGAATGGTTTCAACCCACAACATGATGCAGTTGTTAGAGAAAATCAAGAAGAATAGAGTGTTCATCATAGTAATGATGAAGAACTTGGCTATTAGAAAGCCGAGGGATTCATCTCAAATATAAACAGGACATGAAAGAGGGAAATCATGGAGAGTACTCCAGCAGTAGAAACATCATTGATAACACCAATTTCGTGAATACTCACAAGAAGCATGGTGAAGAAAAATCAACCACTGAATGACAAGAACTTAATTTTTGTTCCTCAACATAGTTTAACTAAGAAAAAGTTCATTGATTTAGATATTAACTTGGGATACGTAAGAGAGACATCTAATATTTTTAATGTTCCCAAGAAGGTGAGGACTAAATCCTTAGATCTTAAGGATTCTTTACCCTTAAAGCTAGGTAATATTGAATTTTTCTAGCAAGTTGAATATGATCCCTATGCATTTGAAATTCATGATGATTATATGACATAAGTGATAAAATATAGATAATAACAACAACATGGCGGAAAAGGCTCACTAGCTAACACTTAACAATTATTCACTCCAATGTTACATATTTATAGTACAATGGGTGATGCCACCTCATAGAGAGATTTGCTCTAGATCCTAAAATCATGCATGATGACTAGGCTAGGAAATCTTAACTAACTCATTAGTCATCACTTGAGGATATATTACTAATATCCTAAATGAATAATACAAATATAGGTTACAATTTAGACTTAGTGATTGGTAAAGGTAAGCCATAGGCTAACAATCCCCCCCTCAATCACAAGTCCGATCAATAATACCAGCAATAAAGCATAAACTGGTATCAATTCCAAGTCTTCATACTGAAACTCCTGTGCTAAGCCTCAATGAAGAACTGCCTAAAAAACCACCAATATGGATGTTGAACATGTTCATTTGAAATGAACTGGAAGAGAGCTGAGATATGGAAGTGAACAACTGCAATATCTGAACATTTCCTGATTGCTTGACAATTTGATCATTTTGCCAAGTATTTTAGCTAGAAGAATCTGATGTCTTCTACTAATTGGTGAACATGTAGTATCACCACTCTACTATCAGTGTATCACTAAAAGTGCTCTCTGAATCTGTGGTTTGGGATGACCACTAACCAATTGATACAATGTATTTGATGGTTTTTGGATAACCACTAACCAATCTTGACACTTTTAGGTGTCCAACAACATCCCAATGTATCATGTGTATGATTCAATTGCAAGTCATTGAACCATAATCCTGTCAAAGCCGGCTATCTATGGAAAATCTCACAATGTAATCATGTGAGCCAGGATGCATGGAAATTGTTTACTTAATGTAAACTCCAATATGATGAGAGTGAACCAAGAGAAGTGAGTCAACTTCTAGTCTGACACATCCCTGAAAATGCCTGACAACTCAATCAAATGCCAAGCTGTAATGCAGAAGGATCCTCTTGTCCTCTGCTAGGTCAAATGACCATCTATGTGAACCAAACGTTCACATCATTGCTATCAAAATCAAAATATGTATGATTCAACTTAAACTTATTGAACCATAATTCTGCCAAAGTCTGTCATCTACAGATCGCAGTTTCCCATTTGGAAAATTTCATGCCCATCTGGCATACTTGATGTTTGTTGTTGTCAAAACTTTCTGTTTGACAACCATCTTCAATTCCATCATCAATTCCCCCCTTTGTCAGCTAAAAGGAGAGACCATAAGTGGTTTCATGAACCATCTTCACTAGAATTTTGAACTCCCCCCCTTAAGGTCATGAGAGTTACATCATTGTACTCCCCCCTTCTATGCTCAAGAGAGTACCATACTTGTTCCATTTGAGTACAACAAAAAGTGGGCATGCAGAAAAAACCACATGTTATCTCATCCCATGAGGGCCATGCTCAAAAGCTACACCATAAGGGGACCACTTATATGAGGTACACAAATGTTATGTGATACAAGATTGGTCTTTACTCGAGATTTAATTCTTCGGTAAGACTTATATAATTGCTTGGTTGTTGATGACCATTTCCAAGGATCAATCCACTCATAGTGAATCTTCAATCTTGCAGGTTTCTTCAGTGTTGAACATCTGTCTGAAGAATGGTTATGCTTGCCACAATGCTAGCAAGGATGGAGATCAAAACACTGATTCTCCTTGTGACCAACTCGATTACAATGTTGGCACTTATCATTCTGATGTTGAACTTGAATAGGTGAAGTTGAAGCTTCTTGAAGGAATCCAACACTATGAAACTTCATTGGTCTGGAATAATTAGGAATATGAAAGGTAATTTCCTTGTCATATCCAAGTCCTGTTCTATTCTTATTGTAGATGATTTCTTCCCAAGGTCTGATGATGGGCTTGGAAAGAGTATTCTGAACCTATTTCTTTGGAATCCGTGGAAGTGGATTTACTGCATGTTGATGCATCATTGAAAGGTTTTCTTTACTGAAATCAAAAGAAAACTGAAATGTAGGTTCATGAATAGATTCAACTTCGTCTGAAACTGATTCTGAAGTTGTATCATTGTGTTGTTCCTTCACTGACTATTGATCAAAAACATCATCATCATCATCATAGAGAGGGTTGTGCTGAACAAAAACTAGTTCAAAACACTTCATTGGCTGTTGATTTTTGAGATTAGTCAACTCATCATTCAATAGTTGGGATAGACATTGAAGAAGTCTAACTTTATCTTGCGTCACTTGCAAACAAGTTAGCACTAATTGAAGAGTTGTTTTGTTCAATATCACTGTGTTGTCTTCAATGGTGTTTATTATAGTGTTCAGTAAATCTAATAATTCTAGATTTCAAGCCATTTCAAAACACTAAATGAGGTCTTCTTGTGCAGGTAGATCCTGATTATAATTTGACTTGACAGAAGAGGCTTATTTGCAACTCTCTCACTTGAATCGCTCACTTGAACTTCACGCTCGCTTGCTATTCATGCTCACTTGAACTTGCCTTGCTTGAACCGCTCACTTGAACTTCGCGTTCACTTGATTTTGTTTCACGCTCACTTGAACTCTTCTTTCTTTCTTCCAAGAAGTTGAGGATGTCGGTTACCACCGAAAATGCACCCAAAACTTTGATGTTTACAATGATTTGAGTTTTAAGTACTCATCCTTGTCAATTACGACTCAAAATGACTCTAGGGTGTTGGGCTCAGCCGAAAATGCACCTTATGACAAATTCAATTTAACTCAACTTGATTTCGAAAGACAAGTAAACTTACAAAAGGACAATTTGTAAGTTATAATAAATCCTGATTAAGTAATGTTACAACAAACATTGTTTGCAAGTTACAATTTAACTTCAAATGCTCCATGATGTGTTGAGTTCGAAAACTTTGATTTGTCCATTACTGATGTAGTTGACGACTTGAATGCTTGAGAATGTTCTTCACATATGCTTGAATGGCATGAATTTGAGCTTGAACTTCATGTTTGTTGTGTTAAATGATGAATTGCAAGTATGATTATGTCAACACTAAACATAATGACATAAAGATTCCATAAAATCTTACCATCACACACAACACAAAGTGTACCTAAGATCCCCTTATTCAATTTCGGGTGGATCTAGGACACAAAGAAAAAGACTTCAATTTTATTATGAGTATCGCTCTTACAATAACCGTGCTCAAATACATTTTGAAACTTTCTTGAGATCACAATGGTGTATGAATTACAAACCTTCTTCTGGAAAACACATATACCAAGCTAAACACACTTAAACATTTACCATAGTCCTTTCATAAGACTTCCCATCGCTTGCAATGTGATCAACCATAGTCCAAGTTGTTGTATGCCTTTATCATCATATCTCATTGCCAAACCTTCAATTAGACTTTTGTTCCCCTTTTTAATGAGGAAAGACCCTCTTTCTCAATAAGAACATTTAAACTTCCATCCTCTTTTACAAATTTATTTTGGATATAAATACAGAATCTCCAAAATATTGAGGATCCTCCTTATACCTCCAAAAGTAACTTTATCTCATAAAGTTACTCACATGCACTTCTCTATTGTAATCCTTCACTTAATCATTCACCATGATTAATTCTTAAAAACAAAAAAAATCTACATTTTTCTTAAACCTCCAAAGAAGATAAAGTAATGAAAAGTGATATTTCAAAATAAATTTTGAAAAAGCAAACTACTAGCCACACGTCATGAGTGAAAACTTTTACCTATGGTTTGACTTTGCCATAACTTCCTGGATTTAATGAGTTGTACATTTGGAGTATTTAAGGAGTCGTCCTTAATGCTTCCATCATTGATGCGATTCGATATCCTCCAGCACGCTGATGTTTCGCTTGAAATAGAATTGCTCCCTCAAAATAGAATTGCAACCACTTAAATATAGACATTTAACTCATGTTAAATTCTTGAAGATATTCGGAAGTTGCTTTAATCTCGGCTAGTTTCACATTTCAATGCGTTGCAGATTTGTTAGATTTCCCAAGAAATCAAGTAGATTCATTTCGCCACCATGCTTATATGATTACTGAGTCGAATATCAATGGGTGATCGTTGGAAGGCAAGGTGCGGTATAACCGCATAGAAAAGATCCGGTTTGTTGCTTCATTAATAATACTCATAATGCAACATGGAGCAACTCAGTTAGAAGAGATATGAGCGACATCAATTCAGGAGCCTTTGGATCTGGCCCCGCTCACCAATAGGGTACAGAACTCGATGAAAAAAAGCTTGGAAATGAGAGGGCACTATCTATTGCTTCATTGGATCTGTTAAACACAAAAAAAAATTCATCAAGTTTATGCGATTACTGCGCCAACTGATTTATCACTGCCCCGCTGATGATCTATCTCTTCCAGGTTCCAAACTTTTTAAAACCTGGGAGGGTAGGTTCCAAACTCGATCACCATATTCAGCTGGGGAAATACCCTTTAAATACGGTTTATTCGACCAAATCGGAAGGACTCGCCTTTTTGTGCAAGAAATATGAACTATCCACCATCCGTCGACGCTTGTTCTTATCCCTGAACATCGTTTGTGAGGTTTTTATGAAACCCTTACTAAGTCTTGTATACCTAAAAACTATCCAACAGTGTCTTCAGGGCACGTTTTGTGTTTTCATCTGTTGAAAGTAAAAGAATACTTGTGCAGGCAATGTGAGAATAGGAGCTATTTTAGTGGAGTTGGGTTACTTGGAGTAGCCAAATTCCGTACTCATGGTTCCTTTTACATTATATCATTTTTTCAGAATCATGAAGCAGAGGAGGCCTGATCTTACAAAGTCTTAGAAACTATGGTATTGCCTTGCTACAGTTGGAGGACATTATAGATGGACACGGCTGCAATCATCTCCTGCTTTCCAAAACTGGAGACATAGGCCCAGGAGTGACCCAGTCAAGGAAGTTGCCAACGTTATCACTTAAGTTATTATTGTGAACTGTCCAAAACATACTGGAAGGGGTTACGCCTCTGTGCAGTCTCTATTTTGTACACGGAGAATCTAAATTGTATTACTGTTTTAACAAGATGTAGATGATGGTGATGAAAATAACAGAAATTCTACAATCATGGGAAAATGGTGTACATTGAACAGAGGAATGAGATCAATCCCATATTGATCCTCTTGGATTTCTACAAAGTTGACAGTCGACACTGGGTGTTTCTTGTGGATTTTGTATAGCTACAGGCCTAACCACAAAACTGCTTTTTGATTCTAAATGTCTAGCATTACAAAACCCAGATTCAAACTTGCAGAGTCAAATTTAAAAAATAAAAAAACAACCCATATTCAATTTGCAACATTTGCCAGAGTGCTATCATTGTCTTGATAAGCACAAACTACAAATTCTCGGCATTGATTTTAGACAATGTTTGGGTGCTCCCATGGCCCTTAAATTGGATCCATGGAATTATTAGATCGGATCAAGGCAAATAAATCGATTTGTAGCAGAGATCTGAAATAATTTTACAATCACAGGAACATGCATACCGGATACGTCTGTTTGCATTACTTGCTTTCCTCCTTCCAGCGATGCATGGAGTTTTTCTCTATCTCTGCATTCTAGATCGCTATAGGTAATGCTTCATTATGAATAGATCGCGTGTGGACCAATTGGACGCGTGGACTGCGTGAATAACTGCAATGGATTTTGATTTGTTCCTGAGCGCTCTGCTCGGATCTGGGCTTGTGCAGGTCTCCTCATGCAGACGCATAGATCAAACTCCTCATATGGTGTGAAAATTTTCTCATGGATAGCCCCCTTTATTTCATGAAGATCGTCTCACGTCCTCTCTAGATTTTGCAGCACCACAATTTAAAAAGAAACCTACAAATGCTTTTGACACCATCGCTCTAGGATGGGAAAGAGAAAGAGAATAATAATTTCACATTTTGATAGCGCCAATGAACAACTACCATTGAGGATCAATCATGCTATGATACTATCACCTTTTCTTTACCATGGCTCTGATATCAATTGATAAAATATAGACAAGAACAACAACATGGCCGAAAAGGCTCACTAGCCAACACTTAACAATTATTCACTCCAATGTTACATATTTATAGTACAATGGGTGATGCCACCTCATAGAGAGATTTTCTCTAGATCCTAAAATCATGCATGATGACTAGGCTAGGCAATCTTAACTAACTCATTAGTCATCACTTGAGGATATATTACTAATATCCTAAATGAATAATACAAACATAGGTGACAATTTAGACTTAGTGATTGGTAAAGGTAAGCCATAGGATAACAATAAGATACATCCATGCAACAAGTAGTATTTTCAAGTTCTACTATTCATTCCATGTTTACTAAACTAAATAAAAATAATAGGAAAATTAAGGGATTAAATAAAGAACTTCAAAAACTATGTTGTTTTGGATAGACATGTTAACATAGAAAATGATCGATTAAAGGCACATAGTTTTAAGCTTCATCATGAGAATGAGAAATTACACAAGTTGGCCAAGAAATGGTGTAAGGAAGAAAAGGAACACATTGTTTATAACATAATTTTGAAGAGGAGAATCAAGGAGGGGAGAGACGAAGCAAGAGGAGGATTGAATATTCTAGTTAATGTTGAGCATTGCATATAATCATCAATTTTGTCCAAGTTTTGAGGCATTATCAGAAGATTTCTTTGCATGAGGACATGGAAACCAACAAGTGTGGGGGAGATGTTGGCTTGTTATTTTGGAATACTTTGCATCACTAGTTGACATCCTTTTTAACCAATCTTCCCTACTCCTACACCCTATTTACCCATATTTATGTAGCTAATGTGCCTAACAAGCTTACAGAAGTAAAGTGTTGTTTATTTCTACAATTTATTTTGTTTCTAATGAGTTGGAAAGGATTTGGATTGATATTTGATGAAAAATAATTCTTGTCCAGTTCTTTCCAAGCTTGAAGAATTCCAAGCCACAACAATTTACCTCCTGCTACTATCATCATCCATTTTCATACTTCCACTTTTCCAAATGAGAATAAGCCACATGGAATTTGCAGATAGAATATTCGAGATGCTTATGTGTGCATTAGATCATGCCCAGGTGGACAATATGAAGCTCCAACTCTTGGTCAAAGATTTTCGTAAACTCATGATAATTTCCAAGCAATGATTTTATGGTGCAGTTTCTGAGTTGATAAGGCATATCGTGGAAATCCAGGACATGGGTTTTGTGTAGAAAAATACCAATTAGCTCATTCGACAGTGGTTTCCTCAAAATGTGAAGGCTCTGGGAGATATGCTTGATTCTCTAAAACAAGTTTTCCCATAATTTTAGTTATGGCCGGTTTGAGATTCATGAGATTTGGATCTATGCAATCTTGTGTATAATGTATAAATATTGGTTATCAAAAATTCATGAGAGGATATCATCTCTTGACATCAAATTTCTATGTAATCATATTGTTGTTTGAATTAATATACCAGTTCTGGTTACTGTGCATTTTCGAGAGTTATATGTTTTAAGTTTATAAGAGTTTAGGTCATATGATCTTTCATAAGTAGCATTCCATGAGCCATGAGGGGCCCATGAGGAGGAGTACGCTGCTCATTTATTTCATTGCTAGTATTGTTTGTTTTCATGATTTACATTTCTTTTCATTTCTATTTATGAAAATTCATTCATTTTCGTTTACACAAGGAAACTATCACATCATATTTTAATTGAATAATTGATTGTTATCTCAGCTGTAGGAACTCTCATCCATTTAGATGATTGAAATAATGCCATTAAAAATCTAGTATATTAATGATCCCAAGTGTCTAGAATTATCCTTGTGTATTTATCTGTTTTTTCATCATTAGAAAATACTTTGTTTTTGAATATGTAAGTTTCCACAGTTAGTCATAATGCTGAATATTTTTCTTGATAAGAATTGTGTGTGAGGTTTCGAAATGTCAAATGTTTCGATTGGACACTCCTCCCATCATCAAGGACATAAAATATTGTATGGTAGAAAAGAGTGTTGAGTTTCATATTTATACGACAAGAGAGTAAGTGATCTTTGATGGAAAGAGAATAAACGATATTAATTTATGAGAAGTAGTTGTTAAGATTAGAGGCAAAGATAAATTATTTAAAGGTTAATGAAAAAAGGGAAGGTAAAATTCGTTGGTAATATTAGGTGAAGACTAAAATTAAGGAGAAAAAGAATTAGCCATTAAAATAATATGATGAAGGGGGGGGAATGTGCGAATAATACCATAAAAGTATAATAATAATATCATTAAAAATTAAAGAGTAAAATAATTATATGTTAAAGTTAAAAAAAGGGGGAATAAATGAGAGAATCAACATAGGGAAGAAAAATGGAATATAATTTAAATATTTTTAATTTCTTCAAACCCCCCTTTTTATATTCAATTTTCCTTTGATTCTCACATTTATTTCCCCCCTTTTTTACTTTAACATGTAATTATTTTACTCAATTTTTAATGATATATTCAAAATATTTAATGATATTATTATTATAGTGTTATAATATTATTCTCACATTCCTCCCTTTTCATCGTATTACTTTAACGAATAATTATTTTTCTCCTTAATTTTAGTCTTCACCTAATCTAATCAACGAATTTTACCCCCTCCTTTTTCATTAACCTTTAAATAATTGATCTCTTCCTCTAATCGCAACGACTACTTATCATAAATTAATTGTCATTTATTCTCTTTCCTTCAATGGTCTCTTACTCTATTTTCTTATAAATATGAAACTCAACACTCTTTTCTACCATACGATCTTTTTATGTCCCTAATGATGGGTGAAGTGTCCACTCGAAACGTTGGACATTTGAAAAACTCACACATAGTTCTTATCTAGAAAAATCTTCATCAAATATTCTTCTCTTTTTGTAGCTGAGCAAAAAGTTGTTTTTACAGCTAAATAGTGAACAATTACTTTGTTTTCTGCAACGAAACTAGTGGCTCTGTTTATGCAGCTAAACAATGAAAATTTTTCCTTTTTCATATGTAGGGATAAATTTGATACTAAGGCCTGCATATATTTTGCACGCATTTCCTCAGTTTAAAATCCTGGGTTGATGATTTAATGTAGTAGAGTTCACTTAATTGAACTGAATGACAATTTCAATGAAGAATCGATACCCTCTGCCAAGGCTCGATGATCTGTTGGACCAGTTGCAACATGCCAAGTACTTCACTAAGTTGGATTTGAAATCAGGATATCACTAGGTAAAATTCAAAGAAGAAGATACCTGGAAGACTTCCTTCAAGACAAGGCAAGGTCTATATGAGTGGTTGGTTATGCCATTTTCTGTATGCAATGCACCAACTACATTTATAAGACAAATGAATGATGTTTTACTCCCTTATCTATATTCATTTGTTATTGTCTATTTGGATGATATACTGGTTTATAGTGCTACATGGGAGGATCACATATCACATCTTAGGAGACTCTAAAAAAACACCAGTTGCTGGCCAATCTCAAGAAATGTGATTTTTCTCAATAGTCTTTGGTGTATTTGGGGCATGTGATCAGTGGAGGAGATCTCAAGATAGATCTTGCAAATATTGAGGCCATCATCAAATGGCCAACTTGTGAAAATTTTATTGAAGTTAAGAGTTTTGTTGGGGAAACACAATACTTGTGGAATTTCATAGATTAATTTTTAGTAGTAGTTGCACTACTCCATGCAATAATTTCCAGTGGTAAGAGTTTCCAATGGGGGAAGAATCATCAGAAGGCCTTTGATGAGTTGAAAATAAAGATCAGTCAAGCACCAGTGCTCACACTACCAAACTTGCAGAATCCCTTTGAAGTGGAGACAAATGCAAGTGGGTATGCCATGGGAGCAATTTTTATGCAAGGAGGAAGGTAGGTATATTATCATTCTGAAATATTTCATTGGGAAGTTCTCAACTACCCTACCTATGACAATGAACTCTATGTCATGGTTCAGGTTGTCAAGAAGTGGAAGCACTATCTAATGGGAAAGGAGACCATCATCCAAACAGATCACAAACCACTACAATATTTGCAGGCATAGAGTAAGCTACAAACAACCAGGCATTACAAGTGGATAGGGTTTTTACAACAATTTCATCTAGTCATAAAGTATAAGAAGTGAAACACAAAAAAGTTGGCATACATGATTTCATGACCACCCACATATAATATTATAGCTTTGGTAACTTTGATGCACATGGAGCCTTTTACCCATGATGCATAAAAAGAGGCATACACAAAATATGAGGACTTCAAGGAGGTGTTTGAATAACTACATGGAAAAAATCATATAGAAGAAGGTGACAACAAGGATGACTATCATTTCCAGAATGGTTTACTATATAAACTTGACAAGCTCTATGTCCCTAAAGGTGAAAAAATACAACTTATCAGAGAGGCTCACACCTCCAAGGTTGTAGGACATTTTGGTGTTGGGAAGACAATTGCCAATTTACAGAGGTATGTGTATTGGCCCAAAATGTGAGAAGATGTAGCATGGTATATTAGAAGATGTATAATTTTTTTTACCAATGAGCCCAATAATAGAAAGCAAGGTCTATACCATCCCTTACTTGTACCCACTCGACCTTGGGAAATCATTTCCATGTATTTTGTGGGAGGTTTACCAAACATGCGAAAGGGACATGACTATTTATTTGTGGTAGTTGACAGGTTCGACAAAATGTTCATTTTCATGACTTGTAAAAAGATCATAAAGGGATGGGAAGAAATAAACTTATTCTTTGAACGGGTTTGGGTGCACTTTGGGATACCAAGGAGCATAATCTATGATAGGGATACCATATTTCTTAGTTCATTTTGGAATAAATTGTGGGAGAAGATGGAAACTAAGTTGAAGAGGTCTACAAAATTCCATCCACAGACAAATGGGTAGACATAAGTAGTCAATGTGACTTCGGTGTAGATTTTGAGGGGTTGCAACTAGAAGCATCCGAAGACCTATGATGAAAATATGATCTATATACAACACTCTTATAATAGAGCAGTCCACATTTCTATTGGTAAGTAACCTTTTTAAAATTGCTTTGGGTATTTTCCACCTTCACCCTTAGATGTTGTATATGGACAACAAGGAGGAGTGAGGGAGGACCTCATAGGATATGCATTAAAAGTAAAAATAATTGTTAAGAATATCAAGCAGATCCATTTGAAATTACAAGAGACATCAAATAAGTCATAGGAAAAGTATAAGGATAGACATGACCAACACAAATCTGTGAGAAAATTTAGAGTGGGAGACAAAGTATGGTTACAACTGAATAAGGAAAGGATATAGGGTCTGGGTAATAATATCAAGGCTCTACGATATAGTCCTTTTGAGGTGTTGGAAAAGGTGGGATATAATTCCTATAGTCTCATCCTACCCCCATACATGTACATTTACTTAGTAGTGAATGTGAATAATCTCAAACTCTATGAGCCTTCCATGTTGGATCAAGAGGAGAAGTAGGTCCTACCTTCCATAGAGGAATTAACACCATATGACTAGGCAAAGTTAGCAAAGTACATATTTTTGTAGAAGTGGTCCATAACTATAAGGAAGAGGTAACATGACCTTTGGTAGATTGGGTTGACAAGACAACTTCTAGGAAAAACAAAGTAGTACTCTAGGGAGAAGGTAGAGGGAAAATTTCCTCACCTCAATCAGTAAATATTTTGGAGACCAAAATCCTCCCTAAATGGGGAGGTATGATATGAATTGGATCATTATATTATTTATAATATATCTGGATGCTTTCGAAATAGAAAAAATTGGAGGAATCAACTTGCAGGGTCATTTTAGTGGTAGGTCCCAATATGGAAAATTGGGGTCCAGAACCTTCTGGAGCCATTTTGAGGAATTAAATGGATGTTTTTGGGGTTCTAGTGTCTAAAACTTACACACACACCCTCAACAATGTTCTACACTCCAATACCTTTCCAAAGGTGCATATCATGCGTCAATCAGAGCTCGCATGCAAACATTATGCCTCCTGCAAGTTGACCTATCATGTTGACCACCATGGCATGATAGGATGCCATGTCAGCCCCCATTACTCATGCATATGGGGTTATCCATGTGAGAACTTTCAAGAAGATTATAGAAGGTTCAAAACCTATCACAATTGAGGGTTGAGGAAGTAAAAAACATAACCCTAGATGGATATCAAGCTATGTTAAATACGAGACCACTAGGAGGAGAAGAGGTTCCATTCTATGTTATTGTATTTTTTTCCATAGTAGAGAAAAACAACTGGGAGTGCGAAATTAGAGAGCATGAAAACAAGGGTTAATGTTATGTAGCAGCCTAACATGACACAAGTATTAAGTGAATCCATAGAGAGTGTCTTCTCCTTTGCACTTGCATCATATTCCTGTTGGATTACTGAGAGGTGGGGGGGGATTATGTTAAGCCCTAATATTGGCTCATTACCCCTTAATTGGGGCATATTAGATTAGTAATGCTATTTTATTTATGTCGGATTTAGGCCATTAGTTGTAATTTAGATTAGTAATTTTATTTTAATTATGTCGGCTTTAGGCCATTATTTGTAATTATACCTCCTAGTCTCCTATATATACCAAGGAGACATTTTCATTTGGAATGATCTTGGACTTGAACATTTAAGTGGGGTAAAAGGAGGTTTCCCCCTCGAAGAGGCTTATTATCTGAAATTATCTCTGTTTCAAGGAGTTGAGTACTTTTCCTGAGGTTTTTCCATGCTATATTGATGTTTGGTTCTTAACATATGGTATCAGAGCTGAAGGTCTTGGGGTTTCGCTGCTACATCTGAGACACCGTGGAATTTTTGCTATAACTGTTTTTCTACAATGTTTCAAAAGGAACCGCTTGAAGGGTATTTAGTAGATGGATCAAGGTACGTTGGGTTCAAAATTCAGCTCTTGAGGCCTTATACTTTCGGAGATACATCCTTTACAAGATAGGGTTCTGGAATCATCCTGAACTGAGTCATTTTGGCATTTTCGCTATAATTTTTTTTATGTAATGGTTCAGACCCTTCCCTCTAGAGGCCATTTACAGAAATTATTATTTTATATGTGGTAAATAGTTCAGCTTCTGGGTCATCTTAAATTGTTAGATACACCCTGTGTAAGATAGGGTATCTGACTAGCCCTATTGACTAGTCTCAAGAAGGTGTTCTAGGTAAAACAATCATAACTTCTTCCTAGAGTATCCAAATTGCATGGGACTAGTTGCATTGGATTGTGGGCAGTCTTTAGTATTTTGGGTACGAGTTTCAGAATTTTATATCAATTATTTTGTGTGGGGCACACTATACAAGTGAGATCTCCTGGAAAGGCCAAAAATCGGTAAGTTGTGGGGAAGTTACTGTAAATTCCACTTGGCACATCCAATTTTGATCAGACCTGTGGAATTGCGGAGAAGAAATATCAGAGAATTACATAAGAGAAAGTTTCATACCCAGAAGGGCCAAAAATTGGGAGATACAATAGAAGAAATATTGTCTAGCAGAACCACCTCAAAATCAAGGTTCAAAAGTGATACTTGGCCAACATGCCACC
>ML796857.1:1619451-1634515 GCA_009831015.1 Picea engelmannii
TTAGTATATCATCAAAAAATACTAACACAAATTTTCGAAGGAAGGGATTGAAAATGGAATTCATCAACCCTTGGAATGTGGAAGGTGCATTTGTAAGGCTAAAAGGCATGACCAAAAATTCATAATGGCCTTCATGAGTTCAGGATGTTGTTTTTGGGATATCTTCTTCCTTCATTCTAATCCGATGATACCCTGAACGAAGATCCAACTTTGTGAAATAAATTGCTCCATTTAGTTCATCTAACAATTCATCAATGACGAGAATATGAAACTTATCTTTAATAGTGATCTTGTTGAGCTCTTTATAATCTAGACACGTATGCCATGAGCCAACATACCTTGATACGTCTACTAAATATCCTCCAAGCCGTTCATTCTGAATCATTTTACAAAACAAGTTATAGTGAAAATTCCAAGGTGTCTCAGATGCAGCTGCGAATATCAATATAGCATAGAAAAACCTCATAATAAGTACTCAACGCCTTGAAAAAGAAAGAAATTTAGATAATAAGCCTCTTCAAGGGGGAAACCTCCTTATGCCTACCTAAATGTTCAATTACAATATGATACCAAATGAAAATGTCTCCTTGGTATATATAGGAGACTAGGATGTATAATTACAAGTAATGGACTAAAGCCGACATAAATAAAATAACATTACTAATGTAATATTCCCCAATTAAGGGGTAATGAGCCACTATTTAGGGCTTAACAACCATTCTAAGCATATTTTCTGATCTGATTAGCGAAGGTATTGAAGTTTACATGGATGATTTCATTCCTTATGGTGAAAACTTTGATCAAGCTCTAGACTATCTGGAGAAGGTACTAGAACAATGCATTGCTACCAGGTTATGTTTAAGTCATGAAAAATGTCATATGATGATGACTGAAGGTGTGGTGCTAGGGCATTATATTTTTGTAGATGGAATTAGGGTAGACCCAAAAAAAATAGAGGTAATCCTTAATCTACCTACACCATGTACATAAACTGAGGTACGTAGTTTCCTTGGCACTTCAAGATACTATCGCAGATTTATGGAAAATTTTGCAAGAACTGCTGCACCTTTACATGCTTTGACTGGTAATGCTGAATTTTAGTGGACTGACAAGTGTGATGTGGCATTCGCAGGACTCAAAAGGATGATTTTGATAGCACCAGTGATGAGAGGACCGAACTGGAAAATACCATTTCACATCTCCACAGATGCATCGAATATTACCATAGGAGTTGTCCTCAGATAGGAAGAAGACAAGAAACCCTATGCTATTTATTTTATCAGCAAGAATCTCATTCCCACTGAATCAAATTATACAGTAACAGAAAAATAATTTTTAGCTGTTATACATGCCATCAATAAATTTCGTCATTATATAATAGGCTATCGAGTTATTCTGTATACTGATCATTTTGCTATTAAATATTTAGCTAATAAAACTATTACTAATGGACGTGTTACTCGGTGGTTATTACTATTGCAGGAATTCGACATCACCATCAAAGATTGACCTAGAAGAGAGAATCTTTTTGCAGACTTCTTGTCTCGCATACCCAAAACAGATGATTCCTTGACAGTTGAAGACCAATTTCCAGACGAACATCTATTCGTTGTCACTACTAATCCACCTTGGTACGCTGATGTGGAAAATTATCTGGTAGCCATGAAACTACTAGCACACCTATCATCAAGGGAAAGAAAATTGATCGTCCAGTGCAATGCATGATTCACTTGGATTGGTGGATATCTTTTCCACACAGGGGGTTGATCTCTATATCCGCAGATGTGTACGAGATGACAAAATATACAACATACTGAAGGCAGGACATGACGAACCCTGTGGCAGGCATTTTGTAGATCACATGACTGGACATAAGATTTTACAGATGGGCTATTATTGGCCCTCAATATTTAGAGATGTGAATAAATATGTCCAGACTTGCGACAGTTGTCAATGGATGGGTCAACCAGGTCAAGCTGATGAAATGCCCCTGAAAGCACAAGTCGTCACAGAACCATTCGAGAGATGGGAACTAGACTTTGTTGGCCCCTTCAACCCGAAGTCAAATTATAAGGCCTATATTCTAGTTGCAATAGACTACATGATCAAATGGGTAGAGGCAGAAGCCTTACCAAACACAACAGAGGAAGTAGTCATTAAATTTATTTTCAAATTATTTGTACGCTATGGACTACCCAGGGAAGTAATCACTGACGGGGGGTCACAATTTACAGCTCATAGAATCATGACCACCCTGAAAAATTATCATATTAAGCACATAGTTACTTCTCCATACCACCCATAGGCAAACAGACAAGTAGAAAGCACCAATAAAGTCTTGGAGGAAATTTTGACGAAAACTGTCTCAAAAAACCGACAGAATTGGGCAACTGAGCTTCCAAATGCCTTATGGGATTATCGTACAACACAACATAACACCACTGGCTACTCTCCTTATCATTTATTCTATGGTAAAGAACCTATATTTCCAATCAAGTTTGAGATCAAGACTCTGAGGATGGCCCAGGAGATTGGACTGGATCTTACAGAGGCACATAAGCAACACCTACAATAGCTCAATGAGTTGGATGAAGCATGCCTATCCACCTTGGAGTGTTATTCATCAATAGAGAGTGAACTGACACAATAAACATATCAAGAAGAAATCCTTCCAGGAAAGTGATTGGGCACTTCTCTATGATTTCATATTTTAGGATTTTCCTGGAAAATTATAGACAAGGTGGCTTGGACCATATGAAATTAATGAAGTTCATGATAATGGCACTATCACTTTAATTACCATCGACGGGTCTGGTTCTCCCTTTCTGGTAAATGGACACCAGCTACAACTCTACCATCATCTTCCTTCAAAAGAATCCTTCTACCAATAAGTAAGTAAGGACCCTACTGTTCAGATCTTAGCTAGATGGGAAGGTAACCCAACAACCGTAACTCCATAAATGATGATTTTTTTAGCACTGTATATATTGTATATAACTTATTTACAGATTTGATTGAGTTTTTAGTTTTTTTTTTTCTTTTTTAGGAAAGTCACTTGAAGAATATGAACCAGAAAAGATGACTGTAATGAATATAATTAAACACTCTTTTCTATTCTTTTCTCCTGTCTCACTTTGCAAAAACCCAACAAATATAAACCCTTCTTTTACAAGAAAATGAACATGCTTATAGACCATCCAATACTTCAATTATTGCATAAAATTACCCATAGAAATTGAATGAATTTAGTTGATGACTAATCAATTATAGATTCACTAAAACAAAAATGTTTGTGGGAGTTTTTAATCACTTAATTAGATGGGTAAAAATTTGAACATCATCGTTGTTGTTCATTTAAAACGAAACGATTGTCATTCCTTTGAAAATAATGAATGTTGTTCCCTTTGTAAGTAATATAGTCCATCCAAAATAAATATTGTTGTTCCTTCTATCACATTGTTGTTCCCATTATAATGCCTATTGTTCCTTTTTCAATAGTGTTGTCCATTCGAAAGGAACAACTGCTGTTCGTTTCACGATTTTTTCTTATTGTTGTTCCTTTCTCAAAAACATGCCATTGTTATGTCTGTCTCTCCTTTGGGTATGAACTTCACTGATTCCTTTTTCATTAGCACTAGTTCTAATTTTTCATTTGGTGTGGATCATTTAACATACCTTAGTAAACTATTTTTGGATTAAATTCTCTGAATCATCTTAAAAATTGTTCACAATTCATTAACCACCATAATTCGTTTCTTTCCCCTATATATCTACATATATTTGAATGTTAATTGCTTTCATATCATAATAAGGAATCTCAAAATACATTCTTATTTGGAACTCTTACACTTCTTACACCATCCCTCACTATTAAGGAGTAGATGAGCCTCCCTTCATAGAGCTTAAAAAAAAAAAAAAACTTAAAATCAAAATAAAGTTTTTAACAAAGTAATAAAATTATTCCATAAAGAATAGGGGGTCTCATCAAGAGCCAACCTACCACGATCATCAGATAATAACATAAGTGACATTCCCACTATGGCTACCACACCAGGGCAATGGCCTTTGGCATTTTTTTTTCAAAGGAAAAGAGGTCTCACCACGAGCCGACTTGTTCACTTAGGTCACAATCTAGTGAGTGGCATTATCATCATCTGGATACCAAACTAGGATAATGGTCTTCTTGGGAAAAGACAATTCAAACTATTTATTAAGGATACAGGCTCATCTATGGGTTAAAAGGAAACCCTTTCGAGGCTATGGACGCCTACTGGCAGCAATGGCTCTACCTATGGTATCGAAGTTTACCTTAAATACACCAAGTTTTAGTGTGTTCTTAGATTTCCTTTTCTAAAAAAATGAGGCTATCATTCTGGATATATGCAATAAAAAGGTAAAGTAACAATGTTATGGTATGTGGAAAATTTTAAACATGTGAACAAATTTAAAATCATTCGGAATCTTTTTTTCCTCAAAGGGTTTCTAACATAGGTATGACAATTCAAATTTCCCACACAAAGTGATGATTATCATTAGTACTGTTAAAGTGCTTTTTGAAAAGTTATTAATGATTGTGTTTTCCAGCGGTGGCGACGACATAGTAATCACACCTCGCAGGAACTCCCCACCATTATTACACTCGTACATTTGATGGTTGAGGTCTAACTTTTCATTTATGGGGGGTAGATGCTCGATGCATTTACCGATAGATTTCAATTAGTGCAGTAAATACGACAAATTCACATTTTTATACATACACAATGTTGTTCTATATTTTCTATTTCTGTTGTTTCAAAAATTGGTTGAGTTAAGCTGCAACAAGGAACCTTAGTCATCCCCACCTGCTTACAGAAATATGGGAGGCTGAAGTGTGCACCAGGAACCAACATTACTACAGGTAACTGAGTAGGCAAGAGAAATCCTAAACCATCTAGGGTGGACATAGTACTTCAACCGGTTGTAAGGATATGATACAGACATCATGATCGGATTATTCCAGAACTTGCAGGGAGAAACCTCCATGGTTTTAGATATACGAATTCCAGTCACTCAGGAAATCGTAGTAGAAGTTACAAGCCTTCCTAACATAGGCATACAATGGACTAGAAGATATACAACACTCAAAGAAGCTGTAGAATCTTTCGTAGACCCTGAAGAGGAATTGGATAAAAAGGGAAAAGGACTTAATCCCAACACTCTCAGCGAACCCTAGAAATAAATGGCAGGTGTAATACAGAGGTATATCACCTATGACGGAAGGTATGATGTGATCTATCCATGCCACCTCAAACTACTACCAACTCTCAAACAACGGTTAGTAATGAATTTACCATTTTTTCTAAATGCTATGTTACATGAGGTTGCTATAAGAGCACTGAAGGAAAAATATCCCATTACTATCATTATCCACCATGGATTGCTAAAACTGATAGTAAATAGGGCCCTGAGTCAAACTCAAATAACCTGGGGTGATCTTATTGAGGCCAATAGGCCCCTACAATTAGAGCAACCTGAATTACATCATGAAGACCCAACCCAGGGAATTGAAGTAGCACAGGAAGGGGAAGCCACTTCCCAAATGGAAGTTCCACCTCCTCAACTTGAATTCAAGGTAGACCCCGTCCAATTGGTAAAGACTCAGACCTCACAAGCAGGGGCATCAATGAGAAGGAGAAAAAGAGAAATTGTTGTTTCTAAAGCCCCCATTGAGAGGAAAAGAAGAAGCATATGGAAAAGACAACCTGAATGACAGAACAACCTAAAGAAATCCAAGAAATGACAGAACAACCTGAAGAAATCCAGGAAATGACAGAACAACCTGACAAAACGCAGGAGATAATGCAGACAGGAAAACCCTTAGAGGAAGATATTCAGGGAATTGAATAGACAGAACAAACCCCACAAGGAAACAATCAGGAAGATACCCAGCCAATATTGGGACACCTCACAGAACAATTTTTGAAAAGATATGAGGTAGAGATAGCTCAGGTTCTATGGAGTTTAGGGACCTCAATTAACAAAGACACAAATAGGCCAGAAGAATACCAAGTGCCAACCTCCTCTTCAAGCCCTTCTAAAGACTTCCCTGACATTGAGATGCCATTTCCAGAGGATACAACACAAGCAGAACCTCATACTGAGGTAAATAGCCTAGCAGTGCAAGCAGAAGAAACATAGGAACAACTATTGACTGACCAGGGTAAGGAAAACCCTAACAATTCACAAAAACATAAATTAGGCAAAATCCACAACATAATCAGAAGGTTAAAACAGGAGAACAAGTTGTTGAATAGAAGGGTTAAAAGGATTAAAGTGTTAAAGTAGAAAGTTGGCAAACTTAAGGAAATTATCAGAGAAAGCCAACAAGGTCCATGAAAGAAAAAAAACCAAAAGACATAGAGCACAGGTAAGGAACCCTCTTCCTAGGAGGGAAATCCAAACAAGTTCTGTAGGAACATAGTCAGAGCTACATACCCTTGAAGGGACAACAGAAATTGAACTGCAGACTGAGATTGCAGCAACAGAAAGGGAAGTTGTTCAAAATGAAGAGGAGATTCCTTTGGAAGCATATGAAATAGAGGCTCAACTAGAAATTACAGAAGGAGCAACTGCTCAACCCGAGGAAGTGATTCCCACTCCTCTAGAGACCACAGATGTAGAAACTTAGACATAAGTCCAAGCAATAAAAGAAGCATACTTTTAGACTGAAGAAGCATCTCAGTCTCATGAACATAGTGCCATCATTGATAGACTAGAAGAAGAGCTGGTACAAGCCCAACAAGTCCTGACTCAAACCAGAGATGAAATGGTGACCATGGCATAATATCAAAGAGTTGTTAAGAAATATAAAGCCATGTCAGTAACGGAAAATGAGACTTATGCTGAGCTGACTAAGGCTCAAGGGAGGACAAAGAAAATACAAGGTCAATTAGAAAAAGCTTTGGAGAAAATCAAAGAGATTTGTGATGTCTACATTGATGCAATAGATTGTAGAGTTCGTGCTACCAATTATGCTTTGTTTTTATTAGAACACTCCTGTTGCTGAGGGTGAAATCTATTCGAGTAGGTAAACCAAGTAAATTCACCACTATCTCTGAGTTTGTGTCATGTTTTTGAGAGCAAGAAGAGAAGGTACAATATTTTTTGTGTGAGCTATACTTCCATAACTTCATTTTGGAAGACAACAGTAAAGATGATCTTGGTCCTTTTATTGGAGACATACAACTTCAAGCATTCATATCCTTCACCAAAAATCAAATCAGGTGGGCTAAAGCCCACAAAAATTTCATGAAGAGAGTAACTGGGTTAGATCTCTGGATCATAGGGGAACCACCAAAATATTTTCCAGCCATCATGCGACATAGGACATTCATGAAAAGGGAAGGGGTAAGAGGATCTTTAGGTCCTATTCACCAACAGGTTATATGATCAATCATGACATATTTTAGGGAACTCAAAGAATAAGCTCTTGCCGGCTCCAAGTTAATATGGGATGCCTCCCCAAATGAAGTAAAGATTAGGGAACCCTTTGGTTTCAAGAATTTATTTGCAGCCACCTTCAGAATAGAAATATATGCCAGAATGATCTGGGAAGAAGGACCTGCCTGGATTGGGTGTAGATATAATCCCCCTATTATCTAGTTTCCTCCAGAGGATTACCAGAGATATTATCAAATTAATAGAAAGAGGGAAGACACTACTTTTGGAGAACTCAGATGTAAGAATGGGTTCAGGGCACCTGGTGAACCAACTTTTCCTCTTTACAACATAATTGCTTTACATGTAAGAAATTAGCTTGCATGAGGACATGCAAGAAGGTAATATGGGGGGTATGTTGGGTTATGAAAAAGGTACAAATATTCCCCTCATTCCCATGATTTATGATATAATCTTGATTGACTTTTCTGTTACATAGGAATAAAATAGGATAGAAAATGATTAAAATGTCTTCCAGAAATATTATTGACTTGTATTTTATAAATTCTAAAATATGGTTGGAATTGTTTGCTTTTGTTACAGGAATGGGTAATTATTGGTAAACCCACGATAGATGAAGAGATTTCGAAGATACGTAAGCTATTGGAGGTTAAAGATATTGGGCAAAAAGAAGTTTCAAGAAAGATTAGTTCTCTATTTTGTAAACTTCATAAATAGTAATAGCAATCCTGAGGATCTCTCAATCCTTAGGATAGATTAATTTACCCATATTTTTTAATATATAAATGGTAATGGATCCTGGAAAGGATCATCTAAGAATTTTATCCAAGCATTCAGAACTTAGAATTTCTCTGCGCAAACAATTTTTGTAAATGTGGTATCAGTTATGGAATTAATAAAGGCTTTGAACGTTTTCATCATTTTCACATACTTAGTTTCTAGCAGCAGTGCTTCTGAAGACCGAGGGCCCAGTCTGAAGGAGTTGTTGTCTCAATCTGTAATTGTATCAGTTTGATTTATGTTTTGTGATTTAAATCTCCTTTGCAATAATTAAGATAAATGCATAAGTGTGTTAACGCTTTCATGCTATTTTCTTGCAAAAGATAGATGCTTCATTTTGAATTTTATTGATTGTTATTCTAGATTTCATTATTGTGGTTTACTGCTTGACAGTTCCTCTCATTTTCATACGCGTTGTTCCCTTTCACTTAAATTATCATTTACCATTCCTTTCGCTTAGTTTAGTATTTGTTGTTCCTTTCCGCTCAATTAACATTTGTTGTTCCTTCCATTTACTGTTCTTTTCTCAATTTACAGTACTCAATTATTTCTTTCCAGCAGATTAGATAGTCATCGATAGATCAATTTAATAAGATTTTCATAGATTCAATTCTTGTTTCTTAATTAGATCAATTCATCAATTCAATTCATGCTTTTAATTCATAGCACGCTATAGATCAGATTTCAATCTTGTTCAGTAAGATCTTAGTTTCAAAAGTTTAATGAATGTGTGAGGAACTTGATTGTTGATAAACTTAGATTTTCTTTAACTATGCGATTTTAGCCTCTACGAGCTATCTGCATAGACTTTGCTGATATTCTTGAAATAAAATATGAATCCTCAGGTTGATAAATTAATGTTAAACTAAGGTTTTTTTTAGGACATCTTTTGAGCCCAACAGTTCTCCAACTTCATATGGCCATAAATCTCTATCCGTGAGGAGTTATGTGACGTTCCACATATCACCGAAAATGACATGACATGAAATATCCATATAGAATAGTCTTACCTATAAATTCACTGATATTCATGCCTTTATACCTAAAACAGACTCGGGTCCCTTACCCATGCCTTTGTGCTACCATAATTCTCTAACAGACTTCTCCAAGGGTTGACATCAATCACTAAGTGTTGACATAAATATACAATATCACTCTCCAAGGGTTGACATCAATTACAACCAACAGTCCAGACCATATGTCCATCAACCTAAGCCAATTGTCTGACAATACCCCCCTTTGGCATTGATGGCAACATCAACATTGATGGCAATGCTTAGTCATGATAACATTCATGATCATACTCCTCATAAATGTTTCCATCTCTCCCCCTTTGACATCAATGAAAAAGGGTATCTCCCTTTGGGGCTACTCCCCCCGATTGAGGTTTCCTTGGGGTTTCTCCCCCTTTCTAAATTCCTTTGATCTTTCTCTATGTTTCTAAGCCTTTGATTAGTCTCTCTCCCTTCATATGAATAATATCTCCCCCTTTGATAAAGGGTATCACTATGATGCAACCGTGAATTCATATCTCTCATGCTTCCCTTGTGACAATCGCTCCCTTTGGAAACATGCCTCTGTGCTCTCTCTCGAAGCATCTAATTCTCTATCCTACATCTGATGAATCTCTTCCTATGGAATCATACCTATATTCTTAACTCTCTATCTGACAACTTCTCTAAATGATATTTCTACCTATATTTTTGGTTTTGTTTATCTCTCTTGACTTCTTTGCAAGATGTTGCGTAGAAAAATATAAGTCTTCATGTACCTAATTCCTTTTGGATTTATTTTCCATTGGCACTTCCTTGTGTAATAAACTGAAATATATGAAAATTATTCAAGAATAAACATTCAAATATTCATGGTTAATTATCATCCATTATGATCATGTTCCTTTGTCTCTGAACCACTCTCTGAATTAATCTATGAATCCATGCTCTTGTCCATTGTCATATATCTATCCAAACTTGCTAAGTGTTCTTATGAATCCATCTTTGTCAATACTTTCTAAGACTCTTCTACAAAATTGTCCATAATGTTGACCCTTCTGTCACTGTACTATCATGAAGTATTCACTACTGCAACTGATCAATATATCATATTGTACTTATGCTAACTGACTTCTCTGAATCAGTCTACTCAAACTCTGCAAGTTGCTTGAAGGATGGTTCTCTAGTATGTCTCAACTACCACATAGACTCCCCCTATCCAATATTCATATTAACTGGGTGTCTCTAAGATGGATGGCTCAGAACAATTCCTGCTCTAATGTAGATTCATCATCATCTTCATCGATAGATTCATCATCTCTCTGAACTCTACTTCTTTATTTTTGTCTGTGGATTCATCTTTCACTACAATACCTAAAATTACAATCTCTTAAACATGTTCCTTGTTTACCTGTCCTTTTTTTCTTTCATTTCTTTTCTAAACCTTTATGTATCTGACATCTTCCTTTTTCTTTGTATATTTGTCTTCATCTCATTTTATTGCCAATCTTGCGATCTCTGGGACCTGGTCTTTGTTCATCTGTTCTTCTTATCCATACTTTCGTATATCTGATATCGGTGTTCTCTTACATGGAAGTATCGATCACACTTCTACATTCATGAGCTATGTGTCCATAGTTATGACATTTGTAACATTCAATGTTACATGGGGCCACATAAGAATTTTTTTCTTGAACATTTATTTTATAATCCCCGCAATCTACAACCTTATGTCCAAAGTTAGTACAATAAAACAATGACCATAAAAGAAATTTACATACCTGGGAATGAATGATCTTATTTATGGTGTAGTTCTTATGAATTCCTTCCTTGACTGATCATGATCATGATCATGATTGAAGCTTCTTTGTGGCTTGGACATGAATGGTGTTCTTGAATATGTATCTTTATTAGTTTTCTTAGATTCTGGTTGACCATGATTCCTTCCTTTGAGTACTTCTGCATAACTCTTTCTTTTTTCTTCATTCTTCGTTTCTATCAACCTAGAGTGTTTCTCTTCATTCTCTACAATTGATGAAAATGTTTTTGTCTCTTCAATATTCTTGCTGAGCGTGACGATTTTACTTGTCAATGTGACGACTTCTTATTCAAGCTTCTCAACCTCTTCTTCTTTCTTCAAGCTTCTAAACCTCTTCTTCTTTCTTCATTATCTGAGACTTCATGACTTCTTTTGTTCTCTTCACTTCTTTAAGATGGATTTTTAATGTGATTATTTCTTCTTCAAGTCCTTTCTCTTCTTCACCAAACTCTGCCTCAAGCTAGTTTAGATTGTTAATTCTTTCCTTAAGATGATCTATCAATATCTTCTCTCATTTCTTCTTCTTCCCTCTGTGCTGCGATGTTGTCTTCCAAATACTACTTTTGATTTTCAAGATTTTCTTCGATCTTTTTGGCTTCTTATAGCCGAGTTCTTAAGTTCTCGATGACCTGTTGGGATTCTTAAAAAATGTGAACACTGTCCTTTTGTTTCATCAATTGTTTCTTGAGTGACTTGTTTTCTTCTCTTTCTTTTCTTAGTTCATCTAAAGCATTGATAAATTCTTCATAATTTTCTTCTATTTCAATTGGTTTTTCTGTCTCATTTTCTTCATGGCATTCCATTTCAAGATGTCCACATTTTTCACAATTAAAGAAAAACAACATACTTCTATTGATTATGTACTCTTCATTTTATGAATTTGTTTGACATGATGAAAATTTTTCTTCTTGATCTATACCTGCATCTTGTTTGAAATTATCTGACTCTGTGATGGGTGAATAATAAATATTATGTAACTTATCCGAAAGTTCTTTAGCTGATGAACATTTACCCATTTTTTCCTTTACTGAATCATATAGTCCTTTCAAAGTGAAATCCATTGCAATTTTGTTATTTTGTTTTAGTTCCTTCTTTGTTGTAGTATTTTCCCTTTTTGAACTATCATATCTTGTAACAACTGATTTCCAAATAACATACCCCCATGCCTTTAAAAATACTTTCATCCTTCTGCTCCATATCTCATACTATAAACCATTCTAACAATTAAACAATCGTACTCCATTCTCATAATAATCCATGATCTCCTTCCAGTGGTTAAACCGTTTCCTGAAGGAACTTGCCCTGATGCAAATTCTTGGATCACTAAGAGGGGGGTGAATCAGTAATGAGAAATTATACCAATTATTAATCCTTTAAACCACAAGGTATACTCTTTTACTTATTCAACCATGTTCATCTGTTCATCATCAATATATTACTGTATCATAAGCATTAACATTCATCAGTGCATAATAAACAATAACAAACACATCCACAAAATGCACAGTACACCAATATTTACGTGGAAACCCAATGCGAGAGAAAACCACATAATGATTTTCTTATATGTCAAGAATTACATTCAAGGAAGCACCAACTTCCAATTCTCCATCTACAGCTGGAAGGAGGCTCCGACCCCCTAGTTTCCCAAGCTACAACCTGAGGGAATCTCCAACTCCCCAATTCTCTGGCTACAACCAGAAGGAGACTACAACCCTCTATGTTCTCCATCTACAACTAGAAGGTGTACAACCACCTATCCTTACCCTATCCAACCACCCTGAAATATAAGTACCAAATGTAGAAACTAAATATGTCAATGTTACAACTTGTTCTATCAATTATGTCACTTAGAAACCTGTCACTGTATACTCAACAACCAATCCGATCTGATCACATATACCTCAAACACTATACCTCAAGTTTGTATCTCAAACCATGTTCTAGAACCTCACTATCATACAACCTCTATCTATACCAATAACTTCAGCAACATACCTCAACCAAAATCTCTCAAATATGAACCAATACTGAAATTCAGTAGATCTACCTCAGATAAACTCTACAACAAGCTCTAAACTTCCAAGAGGGCATCCAACATATTTACAAGGAAAACCCTCAACCAGATTCATAGATTCAACACTACACATATGAAAATCATACATTTTTCTTCTTGTAGGGTTCTGTAGCCACAATTTTGTTGCAGCGATTTTGTTGCCCCGATTTTTTTGTCGCGGTTTTTTGCTGCGATTTTTCTGTCACACTTGCAACAATTTTTTTGCCGCACTTTTTCTACCGCAATTTTTTTTCCGCACTTTTTCTGCCACCCTTTTTCTCTATCAATAATATCTTCCCAAATAACCTTTCACAAAATAGATATTCAATGATATTCAATATGTGCTAGTGGGAGAGCCTTTCTCTCTTATTTATACTCTCCAAGTAGCTTCCTCTAGAAGTATAAACTTTTGTCCACTAAACCACTCTGTCCACTTAGCCACTTTGTCCACTTAACTTAACCACTTTCCACAAATAGTAAGTTCTCCACTCCTAGTTGCAACTATCTTTATTATTTAATTATTTTCTTTTGCAACCACTTTGACTTATCCATAAATAGTAAGCTCACCACTTCTTGTTGCAACCACTTTATTATTTAAATAATTTCTCTTTGCAACCACTTTGACTAATTTATTATTTAAATAATTTATATTTACTCACAACTTCTTATTGCAACTAACTTTTCTATAATTGGTCAATTCATACCTTATTTTCCCTTAACTAAATTCTTGTTACAACCACTTTATTATTTAATTTATTTCTTGGTCTACCACTTTGACTATTCAATCTTCTCATCACAACTACTTACCATAATTACCAAACTCACAACTTCTTGTTGCAACTAGTTTATTTTTAATTATTTTCTTAATGCAACAACTATACCCATGATTAACTCATAGTTACCATCAATTTTACTAGTACACTTCTTCTAGGTGCTTCTAGAAGATTTGACTTCTTTGACCTTCTAGGGGCTTCTCGATAACTCATGAGGGTTCTCCAACTTCATATGGCCATAACTCTCTATCCGTGAGGAGTTATGTGACGTTCCACATATCACTAGAAATAGAATGACATATGCTATCCATCTAGAATAGTCTTACCTATAAATTCACTGATCTTCATGCCTTTTATACCTTAAAAAAGACTCGGGTCCTTTACCTATGCCTTTGTGCTACCGGAATTCGCTACCGAACTTCTCCAAGGGTTCACATCAATCACGAAGGTGTTAGGACCACATATTGCACCTTTTTGCCCATACTTTTTGTCATTATTATACCCTTCATCACTAGTGTTTAGACTCATAATATCACTACATCTGATCATTCCAAGGTATACAATGACCTTTCTCATTATTATATGCTTAATATGTTTTGCATAATACTTTACATTACTTTTGGACCTAACCATTGATTAGAAGTGCATAAGTGTCCATATTTGCAGAATAGTATTTAAGGCCGATGCTGAAACACAGAACTACCCAAAGCCGCTGTTGAGCTGATGCTGAAACACGGAAGCTGCTACACAGTCCAAGGACGCATATGCCGAAACACGGCGCTGCTACACAGTCCGAGGATGCATATACCGAAACACGAAGCATCTACACGGTTCAAGGATGCAGATGCTGAAACACGGAGCTGTCACTCAGTTCAGAAGAACAGATGCTGAGACACAGAGGAGGTCACCACGATGCTGAAACATGAGTCCTGACAGCTAGCAGTCAAAGCCAACATAGTTAGGAGCGCAATTCACGTGGCTGAACAGAACGTGAATTGCGATGCTGAAACAACATTAGCAGCTATGTGAAGAATCCGTTACACCAGCCGTAACAACAATGCCTTGTCCAGCCCCTACATTAGCAGTCAGTTACGTGAGAATAGGACACCCTATGCTAATTTAGAAAGAAGATCCGATTTAGTATAGGATTCAGATCTGCCTGGTAATGATTGTATCGATGGGATTTTCCCTTTATATTCAGGGGAAA
>ML796857.1:1647856-1660452 GCA_009831015.1 Picea engelmannii
TCCAATGGAAGGCTCTTGAGGCCCTCAACTGATTGCTCTCCTTACAAAGAAAAGATGAAATGTGGGTGAAAGAACTCCAAGCTTATTCACTCAAGTGAGGGGTGAATAGCTTATGAAATGCAGCTTACAATGTGTATTGCCAAGGAAGGGGTCTCTAGCAATCTCAGCAGCATAACAGTATGAAGAATTCCTTGAAGAAATGTTGGTCATTCATGGCTTTTTATAGCCAAGCATTGGGTTATTATGCAACCTCTTTTGAATGTGAAAATGGGCTCTTTAGGGCACAATTAGGTCTTTGACCGGCCTCCCCACGCAGATTGAGCTCGGATTTGGTGTCAAATCGACTTGGGAGCCGATCCATTAGTGGTTGGGAGGCCGACCAGCTTCATAAATGCGCCGTTTGGCAGGCACGCGGGTTTTTCACCCCACAGCCGCACATATGCGCACGAAGTACGAAGATGTTGTGTGTGCGCGTGCGCGCCTAGTGGGTGCAAAGCGCCTTGTAATTTTTTGGCCATTTTGCATAGTTTTGACCCTTTTGCTGTGCTGTGGAATTAATCCTTGTGCCATGAATGACTGTTTTTCTGTGCTGATGCGGAGTTCTTGTTGCCCCGTGCGGACGAAATTTCAGTGATAACAGGTAGGGTACCAGTTTTATTTTCCTATCCTTTGGTTGCCAATAGAAAGATATCAAATCCATTATAAGTTGCCTAAGAAGATAGAAACAACAGCTTGGCAAAGGTTACAACGTGTCCAAGGGTTCAGAGCGCCAACAGATAGCACCTCCCACAGCTATTGCTTGAGTAACTTGCACGCTTAGAGTCGGTATTCAGACTCTGATTCAGAGTGAAGTTTCTTGAGGGCATGCAACATTTTCAGTTGGGGGGGATGTTAGGACCACACAATGTACCTTTTTGCCCATACTTTTTGCCACCATTACACTCTTGTTCACTCACATTTAAACCCATATTAGCACTTTATCTTATCTTTCCTAAGGTATACAATGTCTCTTCTCATTACTATACGTTTAATCTGTTTTGCATATAATTTTACATCACTCTCGTACTTAACCATTGATTAGAAATGTATAAGTGCTGAAACAGTTCAAACTACAGATTAGCATTTGAGGCCTGTTGCTGAAACAACAATCCACAGAAGATGTTACACAGTCCAGGGTCAACAATGCTGAAACACAGAAGCTGTTACACAGTCCATGGTCGACGATGCTAAAACACAGAAGCTGTTACACAGTCCATGGTCGACGATGCTAAAACATAAAAGTTGTTACACAGTTCATGATCTACGATGTTGAGAAAGCTGTTACACAGTCCATGGTCACGATGCTAAAACACAGAGGAAACTGTTACACAGTCCAGGACCGATGATGCTGAAACACAAAGGAAGTCGTTACACAGTCCGCGGTCAACAACAACTCACACAGATTGACTACAACAGCTACACCGTGAGCCAAGCACAACCATCGCTGCTACACGAGAAGTGCTGAAACAGTCAAGAGTGCAAATCCCGTGGCTGAAACAGCCCGTGATTTGCGATGCCGAAACAACATGCAACAACAACAACAAGAAACTGTCACTCCAGCCATAACAACAACACCTCATTCAACACTCGTAATAGCATTATGTTGCGGGAGACTAGGATGTCCTATTCCGGTTTAGAAAGTCGATCTGACTAAGAATAGGACCCAGATACACACTTGTAATTTTTGGATCAATTGTATCGAAGGGATTCCCTCTTTAATAAGAGGAAATAATCATTCGAAGCTATCCAGTTTTTTGTATTAAGAAAGTTTCACAGAGAAGGACGTACTTCATTTTCAGATTGTAATATGATACATTGATAGATGAATAAAAGACTGTTTTGAGCATCCTTCTCTAGCCTGTTCATTTCAGGGGAATCTTGTGAGAAGGGAGGGCCCACCTTCCTCACAAGATTCACCCATTATTTTTATAGTGTGTTAGTTTGATCTTTGTTTATGCCTTGATTAATTTTCACTTTGCTGAAACACTACTGAACTCTGTCTTGTTAAGAATTATGTTTTATTGAATGTCACATTGTTTTCATGAAGTTCATGCTTGGTTAATTGTTAATCATTTTAATTAGCAATCTTGTGTGATGGATTTATGAAGTGTGCTAATCAGAGACTGGTACTAAAGGTTCCTGCTTAAAGGAAGGAATTAAGGGGTTCTGTTCTCTATTAGAAGTAGTCATCTTTCAATTACTTTCATGAGTGTGCTAATCAGAGACTGGTACTAAAGGTTCCTGCTTAAAGGAAGGAATTAAGGGTCCTATTCTCTGTTAGAAGTAGTCAGCTTTCAATTATTTTCATGAGTGTGCTAATCAGAGACTGGTACTAAAGGTTCCTGCTTAAAGGAAGGAATTAAGGGTCCTGTTCTCTGTTAGAAGTAGTCATCTTTCAATTATTTTCATGAGTGTGCCAATCAGAGACTAGTACTAAAGGTTCATGCTTAAAGGAAGGAATTAATGGTCCTGTTCTCTGTTAGAAGTAGTCAGCTTTCAATTATTTTCATGAGTGTGCTAATCAGAGACTGGTACTAAAGGTTCATGCTTAAAGGAAGGAATTAAGGGTTCTGTTCTCTGTTAGAAGTAGTCATCTTTCAATTATTTTCATGAGTGTGCCAATCAGAGACTGGTACTAAAGGTTCCTGCTTAAAGGAAGGAATTAAGGGTCCTCTTCTCTGTTAGAATAGTTAAGCCTTCAATGCATTAATGAGTTCATGAAAGTGTGTTCATTAGGAACAAAGTGCTGAAGTTTTTGCTTGGGAATAGGGTCCTGTTCTCTGATTACAGAATAGTTGTTCTTTCCTGTTGCAGTTGTTATTTCAATGTAATCCAGGATTCTTTACATTAATCATCTCTTCAAGCTCTGCAATAAGTAGTTTGCTTTTCTGTAATTCAAGCTAGGACTTCAGTTCATTCAAGGCAAGTGTGATTAATATAGTTTCCTTTACTACAACTCTAGGTTGCTTTTGGAATTGAGCATATATAGTGCGTGGTTACCTTTGAAATAAACAGACTTCCCTGGGTTGACAATTTATGTAGCACTTGATTGTTTAAATTAATTAAGCAATTATAGTGACCAAAAATAGCCATTCCTCCTCCACTTAATTTCATTATTCCTTCCTAAATTGCCTCAATTTGGCCAGGGGATCTTCCTTTAAATTGAAATTGCATATGACCTATAAAAACTCTTTTTGTTCGAACTTTTCTACCAATGCTCAAGTTTTTATAATCATGTCTTGCTAGGAGAACATACTTCGGAGTCATCTTGTAATGAAAGTGACATATGGAAATGGTGGAGTCCCCTATCATGGAAACACATTTTCTTACCCTCTCCTTGATCATAAATCTATAATTCTATTACATGAATGTTGGACTCTATTCTCAATCCCTAAACATAGTTTAATTCTTGATTTCCTTGAGGATTTAGAAACATGCTCCCTACACATTCCTAGTTTTGGGGCAACTTCTAAGATTGTACCAATGTTAATGATGTCATAACAACATCAAAATAAATAATATTTTATTGTTGGAATTCAAAAGTCAAATTTCCAACATCCATTTAGTAGCGTTGATCAATTTTTAGGTTTCAAACACATTTGGAGTGCCACACGGAAAGGTTAAGAGCTTAAGTGATCCTTATGGATGTAATAATTTTGACACGTCAACGATGACTAATCGACATCCAACATCTAAAGGTGCCACATGGAATCTATTACATTCTTCTCAAATGCCATTAAGCATTCGATTTTTGACTCTTGGGTGGTGACCAAATGATGTTTGACAGTGCCTATTAATTTATTTCAAAAAATCAAATATGTCGAAATACCAACTTACGAGAAATAAGGGGCCAATAGTGTCAATGTGACACAAGCATCGAAATACCTCTATATAATCAACAAAAAAATTGATGTCCATTCTATAGTGTCAATCTATGTAGCACTGGTTTATCATTGTTAGAGAGTTGGCCAAACATCTACATGTTGTTACTGTTCTAATGACATGTGTTGGCCCTTGACCATGTTTTGTGGATTCTTGGTCATGTTTGACCTATTTTTGGGACTTCGACAGGCTGTCGAAGGTGGACCACAAGACGAAGCAGAGATCACAGGATCTCGACCCCTTTTTAGGGATTTTTAGGTTTCAGGATTATGTAACGGGTATGGGAATGTCAGCCCATGGGTTTACCCATGTATATGCCTAATTTTGTAATGTATAAATAAGTAGCTAGGCGATGTAAGAAGGGCAGTGTGCGAATATGCTAAGTTCTAGTATTTGATCTATGTGATCAAGAGTTGTAACTACTTTGTGCATACTGTGTGAGGCTTGCAAAGATAAGTGAAAGTAACTTTAAGAGACTATGTAAAGGCTTGGTGTTGTTCCCTAGCTCGAAGAAGGAGGATCTGGCGGAGCGCGTGAAGATCTCCTGTCTTCCGCGGAGTAGAATTTTGATGCTATGTGCCTGTAAGAAGCTCGACCAAAGATAATAAATAAGAGAAGAGTTGGTGGACATAGCCCCAGGGTGGGGGTGAACCACATACATGCTGTGTTTCTATGATTTGTGTGATGTATTGATGTGTTTACTTACTTAGTGCTTTGATATAGATGAATGATAGATGAATCTATTGATGCTATGTGCTTAATAGTATGAATGAATGCTAGATCAGGTCTTTGTGGATGTGCTTAGTGCTAGAGTATAGTAGATCTGGTTGAATACTTTGATGCTCTGTAGTTTAGGGTTTATCTACACTGTAACTAAGAACTGGATATTGAGGAATGATAACTGCTAAGTGCTCTGTTATGTGTTAGAATCACAGATCTATGTCCCAGCTAAGGTTATAGACACTGGAGTCCTGCAACCACCCTTGCTTCTACCTCAGGTGAGACTTCATCTGCTTTGCAAGTGTTACTGAAAGGGATGGTAGTTAGGGTTTTTTTGGTGCACTGTTGTAGCATTGAACCTCAAGTCTACCCCTGTGCCAACAAATGGTTCCGTTGCCGGGACCTAAAACTGTGATTGCTGGGAACTGAAGAAAAATGAGCTTTGTGTGAAGATTTGAAATGAAAAAGAGAAAAGTTTTGTGCATATAATTGTTTCCCTAATATGCAATACTACTTGATCTATGGAGCTCCATGCCAAGAGGAAGAGGTCATATATGAAGAAAAGAGGTAAGATCTGAGAGCTTTGTGCCCTGATAAAGGTGAAAGTGAGACAAAAGAGGTAAGATCTGTAAGCTTTGTTCTTTGTAGAAGTAAGATAAGTGGAAATTTTTGTTTCTAGAGTATGGATCTAGGTATGGTTGATAGATTCTGTCCTAACTTGAAAACTAAGGCACTGATAGATGAATGGAGATTTGATATAAGTATATCTGATAAGAATAGTGAAAGATATGTTATACTTATGCATAGAAATAATGTTTGGACTAAAACATGGATGCAGGATCCTAGAAATAATTTGTTGCAGGTTAGCTACTATGATCCTAGTGCGTAGTACAGGAAAGGATGGGGATCATTTAAAAGAAAGAGAGGATTAATCCTTTGTTACAGTTGCAGAAAATTGGGACATCTTGCTAAGGAATTCCCTAGTAGAAGATCTAGTTGTCTTTGTTGTAAGGCTATGGACCATGACGTATTGGATTTCCTTAGAATGATTGCTAAAGTTGAAAGGATGAATATGAGACAAGAAGAGCATGAGAAAGTTCAAGCAACTGAGACCATGGAAAAACTCCAGAAAGAATCATAGAAAGTATTGTTACAAATGAAAGAAACCCTGAATGACTACTGACATGTCAGCTTATCAAGGATCTTCAAAGAAAAACAGTGCATAGAAGCAAGAATAGGAGACTTCGATGTTGAATGTGTTCTGGATGAGGAAACACAGGTGAATATCATGACAGAAAGAACTTGGGAAATTTTAGGGAAGCGTACTATGATCCCTTCATTGGGAGGAATAGGGTTATTTAGAGGAAAATTGATAACCCTATGTGGAAAGCTCACCCATATATCTATGAGTGCCAATGGAACTTCGATAGAGGAAGAATTTGAAGTTGTTAAATTTATTGAGAACAATGCCCCATTTGCTATGTTACTAGAAAAAACTTGGATTGAAAGGGATCAGGCTAGAAGGAAAGAAGAAGAAGTCTTATAACAGAAGAAGCAAGAATTGAAAGATTTCATGACTAGGAGGATCACACACTTGATTAAAGAACAAGAAAACAGATCGAAGATATTTAACACTAGAGACTTGGATGTCGAATTTACAAGAACACAAGAAGACTCGCAGAACACTAAAGTACCTACCCTAGATAAAGAAGAAATATTACCCTTGGATCTTCGGAAAGAATCTCAACAACGCAAAGTTACTATGCCAAAAGAAGATAAGAATTAGAATGGAAAAAGGAATACCAAGATGAAGCTCACCGGAAAGAAGGCTACAAAACTAAGTAAGAAGAGAGCTAAGATCAAAAAGTTACAGAAGATTCCAGAAGGAACTTCGCAGAAGGAAAAATTTGCAAAATTGGAACTTCATCGGGTTGTTAGAACAACGTCACATGGCACTTCACCATGGTGAAGAAATATAGTCATTGGGAACAGTATAATCGTTAGACTGACACCCCGAACGGGTAGAAAGCAATTTATGGTCAGATAGCCCACCATCAGACCATTGGGACCGCCCCGTAATGGACATAATTGAGTTAATGAAGGATTCTCACTCGTTGCAAGAGATCCATTACCAAGTTATCTATTTATCCCATCGTGCCATGCATCAAGAACAATTTTTCCAACCGTGATTATCTGAGCCCGCAGAATAGTTGATTTCACACAGTGATCATTACGTTATCGCTATCCATCTCGTTGCATTGAGAAGTTACTCTTCGAACCCGAGATATTCAATCACGAGCATGTATGTATGAAGAACTTAGCGTAGTCGAAGAATCTGTGAAGGAGGTACTCATCGACCTCATGTCTGAAAGAGTAATGTCGATGTCTGTAGGTGTACAAGCGTCCTTGACGAGAGGAGTGCAAACCTCTCCGTCGACTACTGGCGGAGCCAGACCATCCCGATCATCAGTGGAAAAGAGAACCAAACACAAAGATGACCTAGCAAATGTGAAGCTGATCCCGACCATATTTGCTGACTACATCCCACCTCTGGCCGGCGTGGTGAGTCATGATAGTGCGCCAAGAGATTTTGAGTACACCATGGTTACTGCATACCTCCCGAAGGGGATATGGGCAGTTCAAACACAGCAAGATAAGATCACCATGTTGAAGTTTAGCGACTTCAACCTCGGAGATCAAAAGAACTATAGTATGCTCGACCTGTATAAATTATTGACCAGGACAAAGGGAAAGAACTCAAAGATAATCTCCCAGTTGTGGACTCAGAACCTTGCGTAGTCCACCTTGTTGAATGTAATGAAAATCCCACACTTCGGAAGGCATCAGGAAGTTAACGCCTGTGTCAAGCTACTACTTTCATGTTACCATGGAGGCTACTTATGGATAGACCTCCGTATCACAGTCGATCCGATGATGATCCATAGGATCATAGGATTGAGTATGAAACTACTCGAACCACAGGAGTTCTATCCAAGAAAATCCACAGATCGCATGCTAGAACAGAAGATTAAAGACACCTACGATGATGTTAAGAAGGGGACGCGAGGCTACAAGGTAGCTTCCATCCAGAATGGCACAGTGTGCTTGGCATGCCAATTAATTGTAGGAAAGCTGGTAAGGAAGAACAAACCCATGCATGTCATAGGATTTTTTGTTGACCTCATAGGGAAGTGCATGGAAGGTCTACAAAGAACTGGATGAAGTACCTAGTTAATCAATTGGAACTAGACTGTCGCGAAGCACAGGATCAGGGCTACGAGTTTCACTTTAGCTGGCTCCTGATCCTCATCATGTTTGTTTCTTGGGAGATGCCAGAAGGTGAGACCTTCCTAGATATTGAGCCATTTGAGCTGCTCGCTGCGAATTTCACCACACTCTAGTACTCGAGAAATATGGGAAAATGGTGGTAGTCGAACGCTGTCTTTCACACATACTACCTCCAGCTGAAGAGATCCATCAAAGCTGAACCTCACATAACCTCGAACACCCTCCATAGGTTCCAAACCCTGATGAAGTTCCTTACAGATCGACACTTCATCTATATTACATCATGAGCTAATGAACATAAGGAGCAACTTCAGTCGTACTACAAGCTCATAGAATAGGACCTCAAGGAGATAACGAAGGACTGGTCAGCTAAACTCCTTATCCCCGCTGACCCTGCAGAGATGTCTAACCCTGAAATGGACAGCCCGAAGGCCACTCACAAAGAACAGGACACACCCAAAACCAACAGAAGAAAGAAGACCAAAGAGGTCCAGGACTTAAGCAGTACCTCAGATAAGACTGCTTCAGTATCACCTGGCCGAGGGGGTGATGATGAGGTAGAAGAGATAAATGGTAAAGAAACTGAACATAAGTAATGCAAAGTAACACCATCTAGAGATGAGGATGATCCCATGAAGAAGAGGAAGGTTTATCCCCCAAAACCTTCTTCCCGAAAGAAATCAAGAGCCACCGTGACCAAGATGCAGACTGTACTCACTACCAATGATTTTGAGTTCATCATAGCATCTCTAAATGACGCTTCGCAGGAAATCGTGGAGAAACAAGAAGCCAAGAAAAAGGATATGTACGACATAATTGAGGTCGAACTTCGAGGGGTACAATAGGCCCTTCATTCTAGTTTGCGCAGTCTCCACTGTGCCCCTGCATCAAGAGAACTAGAGTTGGGAGATGAGCCAGCCCAACTCTGTCGACTAGCAGATGCAACCGAAGCTCACCTTCATCGAGCACAAGAAGAAATGGAACAAGCCACCCAGGCCTTGAAGCAAGTGCAAGGAGTACCTGTAGAACAACGACGAGTTGCAAAGCAGGAGAAGGTTTCCCTCCAGGCAAATTTTGAAGAGGAGAAAACACAGATGCAACAAGGAAAAGAACAGTTGCTCGTAGAGAAACTTGAAGTGAAAGAAGCAGTCAACAAAGCACTTCACTCTGTGATAGGCTTAGAACCATAGGTAGAATACTGAGTCATGCATCAAGTAGAGAATCTCGTGGAAGCTATCCAACAACTACAACAAAGAATAATAGATTTAGAGCTCCGCACAGTGCCAAGCACCCCGCAAGACGTACGGGATCAAAGAGAAGCAACTGCCCAGAGCGCAATTGAGAGAATAAATTCCCTTGCTGTGGAATGTAAGAAACTAAGTGATCACAGTTCCCATACTTATGAGTGACTCACTGAGAACCCAGAACTAAAGGCACTGGAGTCATAGCTCCAGGAGGAGAAACAATAAGAAGAAATAATACATGCATAGTTGAAGCGCCTATCAGCTATTGAAAGAATGAAGCAATCCTAGGAGTAGCGCACCACCCAAAAATAGGTCCACACCATTCAGAGAAGAGTCGTGGAAGTGACTCAAAGGCTCCAACATGTACAGGATGAGGCTTGCCAACTATTTGCAGAGATCAAAGGCCAAGGAGTAGAACTAGAGCAAGTCGTCACCGCAGCTGCACAACACCTAGAGGGACCTGTCAATGAAGAAGTCATCCAAGAGTTCATTGAATAGGAGGTAGTGGCACAACAACAAGTCGAAGTAGATCGAGCTAATCTCGAGGCTTTTGAATCAGAGCTACCCAGATCTAAGTGACTCGGGACGAGTCACAGGTGAGTGTTGGGGGCTTGTTGGCCCTTAACCAAGTTTTGTTGATTCTTGGTCATGTTTGACCTATTTTTGGGACTTCGATAGGATGTCAAAGGCGGAGAACAAGACGAAGCAGAGATCATGGGATCTCAGCCCCTTTTGAGGGATTTTTAGGTTTTGGGATTATGTAACAGGTATGGGAATGTTAGCCCATGGGTTTACCCATGTATAGGCCCAATTTTGTAATGCATAAATAAGTAGCTAGGCGATGTAAGAAGGGCAGTGTGCGAATATGCTAAGTGATAGTATTTGATCTATGTGATCAATAGTTGTAAGTGCTTTGTGCATACTGTGTGAGGCTTGCAAGGCTAAGTGAAAGTAACTGTAAGAGACTGTGTAAAGGCTTGGTGTTGTACCCTAGCTCGAAGAAGCAGGATCTGGTGGAGCGTGTGCAGATCTCCTGTCTTCTACGGAGTAGGATTTTGATTCTATTTTCCTGTAAGAAGATCGACCAAAGATAATAAAGAAGAGAAGAGTTGGTGGACATAGCTCCAGGGTGGGGGTGAACCACGTACATGCTGTGTTGCTTTGTTTTTTGCGATGTATTGATGTGTTTATGTGTTTACTTGCTTAGTGATTTGATATAGATGAATGATAGATGAATCTATTGAAGCTATGTTCTTAATAGTATGAATGAATGCTAGATCAGGTCTCTGTGGATGTGCTTAGTGCTGGAGTATAGTAGATCTGGTTGAATACTGTGATGCTCTGTAGTTTAGCGTTTATTTGCGTTGTAACTAAGAACTGGATATTGATGAATGATAAATGCTAAGTGCTCTGTTAAGTGTTAGAATCACAGATCTGTGTCCCAGCTAAGGTTACAGACACTAGAGTCCTGCAACCACCCCCGCCTCTACCTTGGGTGAGACTTCATCTGCTTCGCAGGTGTTGCCGAAAGGGCTGGTAGTTAGGGTTTTGTTGGTGCGCTTTTGTAGCGTTGAACCCTGGGTCTGCTCCTGTGCCAACAACATGTGTGTTTTTTATTATAAAAAATATGCCACACATTGTCTTAAAATATGATGAAGTTAACTATTAAAGTTTAGGGATAAAATTAATACACATACATAGTAATCAATCAAATATCCTAATACACAAGACATGCATTGGTGTAGACGTGTAAAAATGATCACATAACCATAGATTATAGTACAATAATGTGTACACTGAATCACATAATCATGTTTTGTGATTGATTCTTGATGACAAAATGAGTTTTAGGCACTTTGCATTGTAAATATAGGTGTTGAGGGTGGGTGATTAAGTCTAGGTTGGAGCATCATAAATTCTAAAAATAGTATGAAGATGTTTAACCCTAACACCACAACAACACTAACACAGCCTAAGGGGATGACATACTTGTCACTATATGGTCATGAGTGTCACCAAGATACGATTACCATCATAATGTTAGCATTCCTCATTAAATATCATTTGAGGACAAACATAATTAATTGTATCATAATTTGAGACTATAGGTTAGTGACTAAAGATGTTGACAAATAATCATTAAAAATTTGACCAAGTAAATATTACATCCAACATCCCCTTAATATTATATTAGAAAATATATTGTTAAAAATGGTTTATTAAACATTACAATAACATTCCTCTAAGCTCTTTAATCTATATTTCACACAGTGAATACAATGAGGACCAATTGTGACATTATATTGTGCCTGAAAAATGAATATATATTCTCTTAATACACAATCCCTTAGAACTAATTAACGTCCAAGAATCTTGAAAACTCTTCACACTGACCTCTTTGAAATAGATAAAGAAAACAAATATTTATAAAGGTAGTTTATGCATGGGCACTTAATTCTATCAAAGGATAGCCTCCAAAAAATGAAAATAATGTTATAGAAAAGAACATGCAAGATTTGAAGGTGATTTAATGAAGATGCTATTAAGGCAAGAGTGTCTAAGATCAACAAGGGAAATAGTTGCAAAGTAGCCAATCCTTACCTTGTGATTATGTTATTATGTTTATGTTGTTGTGTTATAAAGATAACATATTGTTATAAATAATCCAACCAATAAATATTTCAAATACATTTAGAAAATATTAATAAAATATATATCAAAACACTGTTAAAAGTTATCATTTTGTATAGAGCACTTCATGATTTTCAATGGTATTTAACATGCTTATAGCATAGTTTCAAGAGATTAATATTAAATACCTATTCATCACGTTCCAATGTTTTTTTACAATATTTATAAGAAGAAGAACATTGTGATTTAATAAATATTTTATCCAAAATTTCAACTTTCCTTCAACCATATCGATGGAAATTCAACTAAAATAAAAACTACAAAATTCATCTATACTTGTAAACTTCAAGAAAGGAAATATGATTAAGTAAGAAGGTAAAATACACATAATACCAACCTCAAACACACATTTGTGAAAATAAAATAAAATAAATATTAGTGACATTAAATAACTAATCCCTTTCCAATTTTAAAATCTCACAATTGTAGAAAACTAAGTGGAATAAGAATTCCATACTTGATATTTTGTAATTTTCAAAGAAACAAAAAAAAATATAAAAAATTCACAAAATAGAATTTGAATGTATCAACCAGTAAAATGTGTTTATGTAATAATATATGATTTTGAAATAGTGGTTCAAAATCTAGAAAGTAGTATTTCCATGGTTGAACCCTAATAGAGGGTAGGATAATTCTTGGTATGAAGTTTGAGAAGATTAAAAATCTTGTTTAAACTTTGGATGGCATTTCTAGTGTATCCTTTGAACATTTCATTTATGAATCTACAAGGAA
>ML796857.1:1660617-1675125 GCA_009831015.1 Picea engelmannii
GGGGAAATCAATACTAGTTAGACACGTACTCACGTTACACATGGTCGTGTCGACTGCTACCACTATAACCCCACCTGTTATTTGACTACTACCATTATAATCTCGGGCATTTCAACGCGACCCCTCACACGACACACAAGGATAGTTGAGGGTTTTAATAAAGTGCCTTAACAGATCACCGACTGTTCTACACCCCGAGGGCATATACTTCAATTTCTTTAAAATTGTATTTCTATGCTCAAAAATATTAAGAGAAGCTTTCCAAGATCACCATAGAGGTTAGGAAGGTTGGTAATACAGAAAATATTTTTAAATTGGGATCTAATATGGGTGTAGGTAGGGAAATCCAAGAGGAAGTGTTTGTCATCTTCTACTAGCTTAGTGTCACAAAGGTGATAATTTTTCTCATCCCATGGTGTTTTGGGAATTTTCCAATGCCTATTTTCACTATGTAGCTGGTGAGAGTTTGTTCTTATTTTAGCAATATTGATTTTCTTCTTTGCACTTTTCAAAACTGAGAGGTAATTTTGATTTTTTAAATTAGGGTTGACCACCTCCTTGTAGTATCTTAATTTCTTTTTATCCAATAATTCTTTATCACACCACATATTCTCCTTAAATTTAGAAGTGATGATATTTGTAATACTATCTATATTTTGCATGATGTCTTCTTCTTGTATTACCCAATGATTTAAATCCAGTATTTGACATCTTTATGCCATCCTCCCTTGAGAAGATGGTGGTTTTGAATAGAGATTGAAGCAATTTTTTGGGAGCCTCTTGTCATCCATGTTGTTTATCTTGTTTTTGTACGTTAAGTATCTAACCATAGCAATGCTCTCAATGAGGAAAATGATTGCTTCTATGAGGAGGGTATGATAGGATATGTTTCCCTTAATTTTGATATTATAAGTTATAAAATTCTTTTGGATCTATTCTATCTTTCTTTGGAATTCTCTAGATACACTGCAACCCCAAACTTCACATCCATATAAGATAGCTGGAGTGATGAGAGTGTGAAGATATATATTTTTTTAATCCCAAATCCAAAGGTCTACTCATTTACAATTGTTTTGGAGCCCATAATAAACCTTTCACCCTCTATTTATCTCTTTTTCAAAGCTATAATTCGAAATAATATGTTTAACACGATTTATTTTTATAAATTAAAAAAATTATTAAACAAAATTTTGTTTTTATAGGAAAACACAATTTTATTTATAATAAAAAAATTTAAAAATTACAAAATTTTATTTATAATAAACAATTTCAAAATTAAATAGAATATATTTAAATAGAATTTTTTCATTAATATATAAATAGAAAATAATAAAGTTAATGTATTATAATGATGTAATCAACCCTAATCTAGAAGATTAAAATTATCTATCTATTTTGACGAGTGCAAAGAAAAACATAAGCATTGCTAAGATAAGAACAAATTCTCATGAGCTCCATAGTGAAACTGGGCATTGGTCAATTCCTAAAATTCCATGGGATGAAAGAGTGTGTCACCTTTGTGACACTAAGAAGGTTGAAGATGAAAAAAACTTTCTCTTAGATTGTCTAGCCTATACCTATATTAGATCTCATTTTCAAAATATTTGTCACACTACCAACCTTCCTAACATCTTAACTCAACAAAACTATGGTGATCTTGGAAAGCTTCTCTTAATGCTTTTCGAGCACAGAAACAAAATTCTAAAGAATCGAAAGTAATCACTTACCCTCTTAAGGTCTGATAGACCAATTTAGTCTTAGTGGATGTTAATCATCATCATCATCATCAATAAAAAACAATTTAAAACTTAAAACATGTTAAATTAAATATTTAATTATTTAATTAAATTAATGGAAAATATTAAAAAATAATTAAGCACAAGATATCAATATTATTAAAAGTATTATAATAATTAATTTTAAAAAGAATATAAACTTATAGAGATAATGAAAATTAGAATTTTTTTTTATTACAAAACTAGTATGACAGCTTTAGTTTTTACTTTCATTCAAGTTTAACTAAAAATATTTTTATAATTTAGTAACATGTGAAATTTAAGGATATTTAAATATAATTAAAATAGTTTCTCTTTTTTTTTTTGTAAGTTTAATATGTAAAAGTTGATTTCAGAGATAATAATTGATATCATTATTATCAATTAAAAAAAATCCATTTTTAAAGTCGATCCAAAATAACGATTGTTACTTTTTTTCTCTTCTTTTCAATATGAGCACTCCACCACCTATTCCAAAAAGTCATCTTGTCAAGGGGAGGACCTCTAAATTCACCCTAGAGAGCCTTTATGATTATATGGAATCATTAGAAAAAATGAGAGAAGAAAGACTTGCCAAACTCCAAATAGAGTTAGAATCATTAGAAAAAAGGAGTGAAGAAAGAGACGTAAAACTTCAAATAGAACTAGAGGAAATGCTTGATTAAAAAATAAGAATCTTCAAAGATACCATTCAAACTCAAATAGAGGATACATTGTTAGGGTTTAAGAGTCAATTACAGACAATGGAGGATAGGATTCAGGAAACGGAAAAACAAAAACAACCAACCAAAGAAGGAGAGGTTGGAGAAAATTACAACTTAAGAGATGGGATTAAATAGCTAGAAGAAAAACTAACCAACAATTTGACCCTCAGTAATCTAAAAAACAAATTGGAGATCAAACCCATCAAAGATAAAATGAATAAGTTAATCAAACTGGACCATGAATGTAATAAAAGAGCCTTCAACCTCATAATTTTTGGTATAAAATAACAACAAGAGGAGGATACACTAGCAATAGTAAAAGAAGAATTAAAAAATAAATCACAAATTGAAACAACTTACCTCATAGAAGCAAAGAGGATAGGAAAAACAATTGATCATAAAGATAGGCTGATCCGTGTCAATGTAAGCTGTAATGACCATAAATATAGCATACTTAGTAAGTCTCCAAGCTTAAAAGGGTCAAGAATATTTATAAATGAAGACCTCATTCCCAAAGACCAAGATGAATTAAGGAAGGAAGTTCAAAAGGTAAAATAAGCCAAGAAAGAAGGAAAATGGGAAATAATCAGAAATCAAAAAACTATTGTTAGGGATAGAGACCAGAAGGATAATAATAAATAGGAATTTGGGAGATTCAGGATCCTTTTTTGGAAGTGTCATGGCTTTCCATGGGGAAAAGGTCCTATGATAATTTGGATCTCGAGTGATATTGATATTATTTGTCTAGTTGAAACTTGGGAGCATGAAGAGTCTAAGGTCCCTAACATAGAAGGTTTTTTCTTGTGATCGACATGGAACAAAAAGTCCCATCGTAGAGGGATAGGAGGCATAGCTTGTTATATTAGAAAGATAATTTCTCATCACATTCAACTTCATAAGTTCGACCCTCTCAATCAGTACATTTGGATACAAATTTCAGACACCAATGCTAAGAATATGTATATAGAAATTTTCTATTTTTCACCTATTAATTCTACTTTTTATAAGAAAAACAATCTAGATAGCAATTGTCCCTATAATGATTTATAACAAGATATTTATAGTTTTAAAAATAAAGGTAATATCCTCCTGCTAGGATACTTTAATGCTAGGAATGCAACTAACCAAGCTACTCTCTTAATCAATGATTCCAACCATAATCCTTTATGGCTAGATGAGGACCTTGTTTTATCTAATAGCTACAAAAGAAGCTCTGAAGACCTAATTGACAATTTGTTTGGTACTGAGTTGGTCAAGCTCTATAGCTCTCAAGACATAATAATTTGCAATGGAGTAATGAAGTGGCCAAACTCCAACCAGATGAATTGTATTCATGGGATAGGTAGTAGTGTTGTAGATTATGTGATATCCGATATCCTCGTTTCCAACCAAATAGTAAATTTTGAACTTTTAAATGACCATGAACCCGAATTTGATTATAGACCTTTAACCCTAACTCTAAACTTTGACATGCATAGGAGTGCCATTGAAGATAATTCTGATAATCAAAGGAAATTGCGCTTTGAAAAAAGTAAAGTTGACCTTTTCTTAAAGGATTTAAATAGTGAATTACATCTCCTAATTTATAAGGACAACATTGAAGACCTCTATCATAATTTTACAACTACCCTTTCCACTTCTATTAACAAGTTCTCTTTCGAGGTGTTCTGTAAAAACAATAATAAAACGACCAATCCTTGGTATGATAAAGAATGGAAAATTGCTAGGAAATCCATTAGAGATGCTTCTAATGAGTCCTTAAAACTCGATAAGATCAATATGTACAAATACCTAATTAAAAGGGGAAAAAGGTACTATATCAATAAAAGGAAAGAGAAAATTTCACAACTATCTAAGTTTCAACCTAAGAAGTTCTGGAGGAAAATTATAAACCACAATACTAAAGAAAATAATACGATTCCCTTAAGGGACTGAAATTACTACCTTAAAATTATTTATGAGTTCCTTGATGCCATGTACACCATTCCTATTGTCCCTACATAGAACACCATTTTTTATTTGGATGACATTGAGTTTGGGGTTAAGCAGCTTGCAAAAGGGAAAGATATGGACATTGAAGGTTACCAAGATAAAAATTTTAAAATTGGAGGGCCTATCTTTATCCCTCACATACACAAGATCTTCAATTTAACAGTCAAGAAGGGTTTTATCACTGAAAAATCATCCACAACATTGCACACAATGGTTGAAGAAACACATCAATGTCAGCAAGAATTAGTCCACCTACAACACCAAAATCCATCCAGAAGGCAAACAAATATATAATTGGGTCAAAAATCAAAGTGCACAAATTCACCAAAGGAGGTGCGTGCACAGTGCGCAACATGCATGGGCTAACACAACCCTCAACACGCACTATCCATAAAATGCGTGACTGACTACGAGAAAATCCGTGCACTTCCATGAACGACACATTTATGAATATTGTCAGCGCCTCAACCACTTCTAGTCCAACCCCCAAAGTGATTTGACACTCACATCTGAGCGAAATCTAGGTTGGAGGATGGTCAATGGATAGACAGTGCCCTAAAAGGCCCCTTGTTCACACTATGAACCAATTACATTTTTCCATGAATGGATGTTATAAATAAGAGCCATGGGTGTGCTAAGAAACCAAGATATTCAAAGTATTGTTATCCTGCAAGAATCCTTCTTTGAGAATCCTCTTTTCTCTTTGAATCCTTCAAGCACCATTGCAATAGGCCATTCCACTCACCTCTTTAGGGTATATGCATTGTTTTTCTTCACCATTTGTCATTTATTCCAGTGTAAGGAGAGAAGAGCTCTCAACTAGGGAACTCAAGAGCCCTCCCAAGGAGGAAGAGGGGAATCATAAGTCCTTTCCTTTCTCTACAGTGTTTTGCCTACTAATCTAGTGATCCATTGGTAGCAATATGTTGGTCATTTGTTGATTTTCATGGTTCTAAGTTTCTCAAGATTTCTAACATTTATTTCTTAGTTGTTTTTAGTTGTACTTCTTTGTTTTCATGTGTGTTTGGTTTATCTAACCCACTCACAAACTTATGTCTTGTTTAGCAGGCTTATCTAAACCTGCAAGTGTTGTGTTTTTGCTCACCCTAATGAGAAAACCAACACAACAGATTGGTGACCATACTAGGGATTGGTATCAAATTCCTCCCTATTCAAGTCTTGAGAGCACTTCATTTTGATTGTTTTGACTTTCAGATACCATAACTGGCCTAGCTCAACCTGCCAAAGTCAAAATTCAGAGTTGAGGAAGGAGTATTTCACTTGGAAATTTCTCCCCCGACGCATGACAAGAAGTGTGTGGCTTTCAGGGCCCACAAATGTGCACTTTGCGCACCACAAGATTCTTTTCTCTGCACATTTTGTGCACTCTGCGTGCCATTCATAACTGCAACCCACACATATGTCCATTTTTTTCACATTGTAAGGATTTTTCATGAATGGTTTGAGGGCCCATATCCTCCAAATTGTAATTTCTGCACTTTGTAAAGAAACTACACTCCACTTAGAATCCTTTCTCATAAGAAAGGTTAGATAACATAAGCACTTAGGGGTAAAAAGAATCACTATTCTCCTCTTTTTCTTTGTTTCCACATGGATGACTCATTTGGATTGTAAAAGTTTAAGTTGAAGTCATTGCTTTCATACACAATCACTTAAATTGGGACTATAAATTAATTTTAACCCTCAAGTATGCTCTTTCCCCGCACCCTAGTGTGATCTCGGGTATCATAAAGGTGGTTAAAAGGACATTTCATCTCCCTTAAAAAATATTTAGGAGAGGAAAAATCCCCCCTAGGGTTGCTCTTAGTTTTGGAAATTATCTTAAAGCTTTGTAAGGGCCCATACATGCCCACATGTTTGCAATCTTAGGATAGTTTCTAAAATGATTTCATAGTTTAACTCACACTCTAGGAAAGTTTAAAGACCAAAGTAATGAGCCCATACATTCCCACATGTCTACAATTCTAAGATAGTTTCAAAGCTTTCTTAGTATAGACAACATTCTAGGGAGTTTAAAGGATTTGTAAGGACCCATATGTTCACATTGCTAGTTCTTTAGGGATTTAAATATTCCTGAAGGTTGTACCAAAGACACATAGTAAGCTAGGTAAAGAAGATTTGTAAGGACCACAGGAAGTCCACATGTTGCAATCTCACACTTAACTTATTAAAATATTTGAAAACTTTTCACTTTCTTGCACACAAAGCCACTCCTCACACACTTAATTTGTATTAGAATAGTGGAGGTCAAAGTAGGATTTCTCCAAAGGAATTCTGAAAGATCCAACTACTTATTTGGAAATTATCCACACCAAGTTAATTCAAACGAGATTGGTCCATGACCCCAATCTCTCAGCCCACCACATCTAAAATGTTTCTAAGAATGCACTAAATTTTCCTCCACGGGAGGTGCCAAAAGAATTTTTTTAGTCTAGGTAGGATCTCGGGGGTAGGCATCCAAATAACCCCCCATTATTAGGTTCTCACATTTTCAAACAATAGAAGTTGAGAAATAGGGAAATTTCAAATCCTCCAAGTCAAGTGTTCCTACACCATAAGGCAGGGAGATACCTATGAAGGGTTGAAGGTTGAGGTCTGATTGTTCTACAAATCCCTCCTTGAGTCACCCAACTCTTGTGAGAACATACAGCCCATGACCCATTTCTGAGGCCAAAAATCTAAATGCCGCACTTTGACCGAGGTACCTAGTGACCAAAACTTAGGATATCAACCTAGGTGACGATTATGGGGTGCAATCGCACCTTGATCATATTTTGTGTGGATATTGGGAAGTATCTCTAGATCTTTTAGGATATGCACCCTCTACCCCTCATTATAACTGATTACTTCAACCTTCACTAGCTCCTCTTCCAGTGGCTTAAGACCCCACTGTTGAGTGTTATTGGAAGGCACAATGCTAATTGAGAGGAAGGACGATACACCTCTTAGGATGAAAACATTTTTTTTTATTGTTCCCCCACATGAAAAAAATCCACCTATCCACATTCTTGTTTATTTTACAGTTGATTTATGTATGATGCTCATTTGATTACATGCAATTGTGAGTTATTCTATCTTGTGAAGGCCAAAATATACAAAGCTCTTGTTCATTTATTTCTCTCTTGTCACCATTTTCACACATCCACTCTACTAGTCGGAACCATAGGGGAACCACAAGATCCCCGTTGTTCTATACACTTGTAGGATCTCCCTCCTATTATAGGAGGAGTCCCTAGTCTTGCCAACTCACCGGATCAACCATCTCACACCCCAGTGAGTGATACTATTTTGGGATCATATTTACTTGGTTCCACTTTTCTTGGGTTAAATACCCAATGCCATCCATCTATTTTCTCTCCTTCCCAAGGAAGCGGGGGTCCAAATTCTTCTCAAGGAGGAAGTACAAACCCACCAAATCCCTCTCAAGGGATAGGTTCATTACCTACACACATGATGGCTGGAACTAATCCTCCACCAAATCTGCCTATGCCATACTTGGCATCCCTTAACATTCATGATTTAACAAAACTCATGAATGATCCCATTTTGCATGACCCCACATGGCCCAATATGCCTACAAAATTTCCTTCAGATATTCCAAAGTTTGAAGGAAAACCATGAGACGATCCCACCAACCATGTTATGACCTTCCACTTATGGTTCTCTTCAAACAACATCATGGATGATTCCATCCGCTTAATTTTGTTTCAACTAACTCTCACGGGTTCATCAACCAAATGGTATGTGGATGAAAAATCACGGTCCCATGTGACTTTTGAATCACTGGCCAAGGCCTTTTTGTCCTTTTTCCAACTACCAGTTCGTCATGATACTGGATTATAACTTCTTTCAGAGTTCAAACAAACCACTACTATCCATATAGTAGACCACATCCATGAATTGCGTCGACGACGTAGTCTATGTAAGAAGAAACCACCAAAGAACAACGTCTCGATTAGTTTATTAAATCACTCGTCTCTATTATTGCCAAGGATGTAGCATCCAATTTTCCTCAATTAGAAGAGGAAGCCATCAGCAAGGCCCAACAATTTGACCTCATCTATGCACAATCAGGTTACTTATACACATTATTTCCTGATGCAACCAGACCCATACCATTTGGCCAGGACAAACCAAGGATGTCCCACGCTGTGGATGGGTTGATTGGTTTTATGATGCACCACAACCCTTACAACCACCCATCACCTATTTATGGTGCACCTCAGTATCCGCAACCATATAGAAGGATGTGTTATTACCCTCCCCACACTCACCAACAATCATATGCTATTGTTTCCCCTCATCCATTGGGGGGAACCCCACCGGTACCCCAGATGCATCCAGTCCCTCAATCAAGTGCAGTTCCACCCCCAACCCCTACATATGACCCTAACATTTTTGGAGGTACGTCAACTTCCTATACACCATATGGATTGTCTCCACACAAAAATCCATATTTTCTATTTCCTTGTCCTTCGCAGTCGGTTGCTCCTCCATCAAGACAACCATATGACGACGTTAAATTTTTCAACCCTCTCCCATTCAATAGGTTCATAATTTTGAACAATTGAATATGGAAAATCCAACCCATTAGCCAAATAATGCCAAGAAGAAAGGAAAAACCTGAAACAATAACAACCCGGGACCAGTAGGAAATAACCCCCAACAAAACCATCCTGCTGGGGACAATCCGAATCAAGGCAATCATAACCCCCAAGGGGGAAACAATAACAATAAAGCATGACAAGGGAAGAACAATAACCTCAGAACCAACTTTTCTTGCACTCTATGTGGTGAGTATGGACATTATACTCACCACTACCCCCAAATTTCCGATTACAAATGGATGGAAGCATCCATGAACACACAAAACCCTCCAGCACCACCTATCCCCCAGCAGGCCCCACAACATTATTTGCAACCAACACCTATAGTTGTTTTTCAAAACCTTATTCCACACCAAGGTGTGATGAATACCCAATAGGAGGTACATCTTGCTCCACCACAAATGGGGAAATATCAAAACCGAGGTCCCACTCAACCTGGAAATCCAGTCGATCGCAATATCCTCCTTACTAGCAAAGAAGAGATTCTTCTGCAAACACATGGTCATCAATATGATGTTCCCTTTGAATATACGCCAACCACCTTAGAAGCGGCTCCAACTACATGCAAACAACCATTGATGATTCCATGCCCTAACACTGAACCAAACCCTCGTATACTCTGTATTTCGTTACGACAGAATGTACATAACCCTCATGCTAGGGAAGCCCATAATTATAGTTTGGTCGATGACTTAGCACAGTATCCTGCAGCCATGTATGTATTGGAGGTCCTCCAAACATGTCCATCTCAGTGGAAATCCTTGATTTTTTCCTTGGGGGCAGTCAACCCAACTGATAATAGACTCATCACCTTTGATATAGATAGCGGAGAACCATGCTTTCCCTCCCTGGTAGCTTTTTAGATATCGATTAAGATCTGAAACATCACAGTTCATCAATGCATCATCGATGAAGGTGCATCCACATGCATCATGTCCAAAGTTGTATGGCAGAAAATGGGCTCACTTGAGCTAGTACCATCCTCCATCACCTTAAGAGCTTATGACGGTCTCCCATCATCCCCTGAAGGGCTCTTCCAAAATTTCCCTATAGAACTTAGGGGAAAAACCATCCTCATTGACATTGAAGTTATCGATGCCCCACTTGATTACAATATCTTGTTCGGACGTAGCTACATGTATGTTATGAAGGAGATAACCTCTTATGTGTTTCGTACGATGATGTTCCCCCACAAATGGGAAAATTGTCACCATTGACCAACCTACACATTACAAGCCTAATCATTCCACCAACATTGATAACATCCTCCCCCTTGTCTACACTAGCTCGAACTCCTTTCCAATTGTCGACATCGGCCTTGGAATATTAAAAAACCCATCCTTGTTAGGAACTTATCATGGAACACCACCTCTCCTCACCTCATCTACCTTAGCAAAAGTGTGTGTAGTTTGCTCTAACGGAACCGATATCAGAGACACTACTCCTCTCACCAAGGCCCCTCCCCACATCGAAGTTCCACCAGTTGTAGAAATACTTCCTTAGGAATTCCCTGAGAACACCACTGCACCGCTTGTCCTAGATTCCCCCCCTCTCCAAGGGAAAATATTGGCTTGGGAGATACTCCCCCAAGCCATTACCTAAATTCCTTTTTTCTACCCCCCACCCGAATTCCAAGCATTCCAGGTAGCTGCAACCCTTACCCTTCCTAACATGGTAATTTCCATCCCTATATGGTATCTTCATCCACCTATTCTTGTTCCTACACCATCTCTCCCTCCTCAGATAGAGGGACTACCGATGCAGATACTAGTACCAACTCCTCCCACATCACCCTCACCCCCAACTGTCAACACCATTGCCGCTGCTGGGGGAAAACGGAGGAAGAATGAGCCCATATCTCCTCCCCCTCCATGAGATCAACCTCTTTGCGCACTATGCGAAAGAGAAGGACACCCCACTAATAGAAGTCCTACTCTTCTCGAGCTACGCAATCTTATCTAGCTCCCCGAGCAACCCCGTTACTTGAAACTCCACCAAGTACATCCACTGCTACTACAGATTCCTCAGCCACACGCAATAAAGGGTTACGAACCAAATTCGCTTGTGCCATATGTTCAAAATATGGCCATTACACTCATCATTTCTGAGCTCTACCTCAATTTCGCCAAACATTAGCCATAGTACGCAAAATATCTCGTCCATACCCCTCTCAGCCACTCCTTACTGAGGCTCACATTACTAATATTCAATATATTTCATCATCAGTCCCTAAGTGAATGAAGTGCCATCCATAGTATCGTGAAATTCATTTTATGTCAAGCGAGCCATCACACCCTATACATGATATCCCCTCTACATCCTCACCCTTTGAGGAAAATAAAATTTACCCATTAACAAGTCCCCCTGTCATCACCACAGATCCCCTGTATTCTCTCATTTTCCACTGCGACAAAGATATCCTGGAGGAACTCACTACCCCCGATTTCCCATGGAATGCACACCATCATCGAGCACTTTTCCTTCCATTAGAGGCCTTTCACCCTCCTATCCAAGCCTCCATGTGTGCAATCAAAACCAAGGATTTCATTCCTTTGGGACATATTGAATGGTTCAACAACCCTATCCCTACCCCAGATGATTTTGAAGAAGGAAACATGGCCAACATCTCCCCCATCGTCAAAATTGCCATTTCCATTAAACCGAGAATCGTAGAATAAATCACCATTGGCGTCGCGTGCTCCCTTGAAGAACTCACTTCTTACAAAGATCTCTTTCAGGAATACTGAGCAATTTTTTCCTGGTCATATATGAAGATTCCTGGCCTCGATCCTTCTATCGACAAACATCAAATCGACACATGGCCAGATGTCGCTCCAGTTCGCCAAAAGAAATGCCCCCTTCACCCATCCAAAGATGCAACTATCAAATTCGAAATTGACAAGTTACGCGTTGCCGGGTTCATTTACCCAATTGTGTACACTGCACGGATCTCCAACCCCATTCCTGTTAACAAAAAATAGGGAACTATTCACGTCTGCATCTATTTTTGCGACCTCAACCACGCTTGTCTCTAAGACAACTTCCCAACCCCTTTCATCGACCATATCATCGATGATTACATCAACCACAAGGCACTATCCTTTATGGACGGGTTCTCTGACTACAACCAAATTCAAATCCATCCAACAGATTGGTACAAAACTGCATTCACAAACCCTTGGGGTACCTTCTCTTATAGCATCATACCTTTTGGCCTAAAAAATTCCGGTGCTACGTTCCAACAGGCCATGACCTACGTTTTTCAAGATCTTTCTCGCATCATCCTTGCTTATTTGGATGACCTCACTTCTCGATCCAAAAATCAAACGCAACATTTAGATGACTTATGGATCATTTTCCAATGGTATCGCCAATATAATATCCGCTTGAACCCCCTCAAGTGTGTATTTTGCGTCATTGTCGGGCACCTTCTTGGGTTCATTGTCTCCCAACATGTCATCACCATGGACCCCCTCAAGGTCGAAGCTATCATATAAATTCCACCACCAAGGAATTTACGACAACTACAGAGCTTGCAAGGCAAAGACAACTTCTTATGTCACTTTGTCCCAGACTACGCCACTCACGCGCACAGTTTTCTCTGCCTACTATGACATGATATCCCATTTTGATGGGATAAACATTCTCAATCAACTTTTGATGATTTGAAAACCTACCTGTCCAATGCCCCTTTAATTAGTCCCCCAGACTATGATCACGATTACATCCTCTACTTATCAGCCTCAACTGTCTCAGTAGGAGGAGTCCTCATCCAATTAGGGGATGATGGGTGTGAACATGTCATTTACTACATTAGTAAAAACCTTTTAAGGCCACCTTTGAAGTATAATAATGATGAGAAACTCTCATTGGTAGTTGTCCTCGTAGTCCAAAAACTACGACATTATATTCTGCTTCGAACTACCAAGGTCATAGGAGATTCCAATCCCATGTAGTAATTTCTTAGTTGATGAAATATTAATGGAAAATTTCCTCGATGGATTGTTATCCTCTAGGAATATGATTTGGAGTTCTCTACTCCCAAAATAAAGAAATCTCTTGTCCTATCAGAACTCATTATGACTTTTCCCTCCGATGCTAAAGCTTCCCCCATCAATGAGAATTTCCCTGATGAACACCTCTTCTTCATCCCCTCCGATGACCCTTGGTACGCCGACTTCCTCATTTACCTTTTTACAGAGAAGTTTGGGTCTCATCTCTCTTGAGATGATCATCGAATCATTTGACATTACGCCCCTGATACATCCTCATCACAGACATTCTCTATCGACGAGGGGTTGATACCATTCTTCAACGATGTCTTACCATCGACGAATCTGATAGATTCTTGAACGATTTCCATAACGACGCTTGCGGTGGTCACCTTTCATGGATGTCCACCACCCAAAAAATCATTCGGGCATGGTACTTTTGGCACACTTTATTTCATGACTGCATCCACGCTATCAAGCGATGTGACAAATGCCAGTTTTATGCAAAAAACAAAGCACGAGCTCCACCAACTCTTCTACACCCAGTCATCACAACTGATCCCTTCTGTAAATGGGGCATAGACTTCATGACTTTCCATCCTCCATATAGTAATGGAAACAAGTACATTGTTGTGGAAATCAATTACTTTACCAAATGGGCTGAAGCCATTCCCACATTCAACAACATCACTGACACAAAAACACATGTTTTCTTCAACCACATCATTACCCGATTTAGAGTCCCCCTCCAGTTAGTTTCCGATCATGGGAAACACTTTGAGAATGATATCTTTACAGAACTCTCCTCAAAGTTAGGCTTCACCCATGATTTCTCCTCCCCATACTACCCTCAGTCCAATAGGTAGGTCGAGGCTGTCAACAAAGTCCTCAAAACCATGCTACAACATATTGTCAACAAACGTAAGACCAACTTGCATTATATGTTGTTTTCCTCTTTATGGGCTTATCACACGGTAGTCAAAATTGCCACCAGTTTTACACCGTTCCACCACATCCATGGGATTGAAGCCACCCTCCCTATCGAGTGAGAAATCCCCACATTACGCACTGCCATTGAGCTATTACCTGACACTGCTCCAATGGAGCAACGCCTGTTGACCTTAGAATCACTTGATGAAGATTGTCGATCTTCATTACAACACAATGAGGCAGCTAAAAAATGGTCCAAAGCCACCTTCGACCGCCATGTCAACCTTCACTCATTCAAAGAAGGTGATCTCATGTTAGCCTATGATATCTCCCATGATACTCTTTGTTATCACCCCATAATTTATGGGAATCAGCTGATGACTTGGATATTATCTGTATCTGGTGATTTGGTTCACAAATGATATTTCATTCTTCAAATAATTTGTGAAAAGAAAAAAGAAAAAAGAAAAAGAAAAGAGGGCAAAAA
>ML796857.1:1689865-1718880 GCA_009831015.1 Picea engelmannii
TACTTGGATACTATTCAGACCAATGGGTGGATGAACCCATCATGGGTTTCCTATCCATCTTTTCAAATGATGAAAAGCCAACCACTCAATTCGACTACAGTACTTTCTTGGCAAGTAACATCCATGAGCAATTCATGAAGTTCTCCACTGAGGGCATGTTCAGGTATTCTTCTATTCTGGCCTACATGTTCTTATACTTTCAAGCGGACAGGTTCAACTTCTCCCTACAGAAGATGGACTCTGACGGGAAGCCACAGCCAGTCACAGCGTGGACGTCCCTTCTGAAGCGAAATTCGGTTGAATATGATTTTACAGCATTCATTGACCAGTTCTACCACCCCGTGATAAGTATGCTAAGTGGCGTACCTGAGCCACGAGTAAATGAAGAAGTTCGGAGAGTTCTGCATCTCTCAGAAAGTGTGAAGACAGGAGACTGGTACTTGTACCAGAATCACTCTGAAATCCGAGTCTATGGGTGCGAGTTGGCACCATACAAGCTTCCGAGATACATACCGGTAAGATTTTTCGCACTAGAATACATTAGGCAAATTATGAAGTCTGATGATATTCACTTTTTCTCCTTCAAAAAGAAACAACAGATGCGGCTCAAAGGGCAGATAGGTTCATTTATCTGCAATAACAGAGGTGCTGGTGATGAAGCAGACAAATTATTGAGGGAAATGAAATTTCCAACTAGTTTCTCCTGGCACTACGACCCTTATGGAATCATTTCTGAGATGAGACTCAAACATAAGACTGGCCCATATGCGCATGAGCCCAGGCCCGAAATCGAAAAATTTGCCAATCAAACTGAATGGGAGCCTGATACATTGGAGGATGTGGAACCCGTGGTCAGGGAAGAACAGCAGGGGCCCTCAACAAGTGCTCTCCCCGCTACCACGCCACAGATCCTCAAGGAAAAGAGGCCCCGACAGGAGTCATATCCTCCTGTAACAGAGGTATCTATAGAGGATTTTCAAATTCATGCTAAAAAGCTTAAGACCGTCTCAACGACCGGCACAACAGCAGAAGCTGCCACGTTGATTACTACAGTGACCACTACTGGGGCCAAGCAATTCCCTTCACCTTTTGGCTCTGGTCAATTTAAAGAAGTAATGGTAAAGTCCAGGGATTCTCCTTTGGATACTCCACCAAGCGAGACTGGGCCCAAGTTGGGCATTTTTGAAAAATATGACATGATCAAGAAGAGGAACCAGTCGCTAACCAGCAGCGCTTATGCGCAATTCCAGAAGCAGTCCTCCACAGCCCAGCACAGGTTACTCTCAGCATTCGATACAGAAAAGGGAAAGATGCATATGGCGTACCTCCATGCACTAGTGTCGGATCCCAAGGTTATATCTGATTACAGGAGGGCCACGTTTGAATTCCAAGAAAAAGATGTGCATCCAGCCGATCAAATGGATATGCATAAGCAAACTGGGGAAATGATTTCCCACACTTTGGCCCAAGTTGCAACTTCTGCAGCGAAGTATCGGACAACGTTGAGCAACGCCCAGACCCAACTGAAGCTAGAGAAGATGTCTTCCTTCGCGAAAGACAACAAGATAAAGACCCTCGAGGAGCTGGTCCTCAAGATCGGCTATGACCTGGCGAATGTCAAGGCTGCCGAAGAAATGATCAAAAAGAAGAATGCTGACATCGCCGCACTAAGAAAGCAGCTAAAGCTCCCTCCAACAGAGGATCCACAGACTAAAGAAATAGCAGAAAGAGAAGGCGAAAAGGATGAAATGCTGAGATTACTCATGGAACAGAGTGCACAGTTAAGGGAGATGGAGGCCGAGATGGAAAAACTGTTAAAGGAGAAAGAACAGACGAAGACAGTGGAGGGAGTCACCTTGAGTGCTATCCCCATCGCAGGATTGAGCACGACCACAGCGACAGTGACAGCAGTTCCGTCCGCAACTACAGAGAAGATACCAGAAGGCACCATAGACCTGGCCAAGTCTATGGAGAGAATGAATTTGCAGGAGCCTGAAATCAGCAGACTTAAGAAAGAATTAGAAAACCTCCAGGAGTTGAAGACTTCCTTTCAGACTAGTCTGTCAAAGGAAAAGCAGGTGAATGAGCAGATGAGAAAAGAGCTGCAGCAGCTACAGAAACAGACATTGGCCGGGAAAACATTGGCTGAAGTTAAAGAACTTGTGTGGACTGATATCTCTAAGTCCATCAATGAAATCTGATTTCCTTTTATAGATTAGAAGTAATTATGAGTTTATCTTAAGAATAGAGTTCACTTGCTTAATAGTTTAATTAGTTACATGTTGAGTAGTTTTGATTAGTTTACTTGCTGCATAAGTTTTAAGAGGATAGTTGCTTGCTTGTTTTCTTGTTTTCTTGTTTACTTGTTGTTGTTCATTGATTTTGAATAGATTGATTAAATTAGTTTGTTGTTTCTATTGATTAAGTTGAATAGATTAAATAGATGGCTTGTTTTTGCTTATTATATTGATTATTTTATTTTTTTCATTTTAGGGTTTTCATTTGCTCCCTTAGGACAATCCATTGATCCATTGTTCAAAAGTTACTTGGGGTAAATAGTTTAAGTTCCTTGATAGGGTTTGATCATTGATAATATTTGTTTAAGTAGATTAGCTCTCAGATAGCTCATTTCCTTAGTTAGACTATACTACATCTAGCTTTTCTACCTTGGCATATATAGTGTTGCAACTCTACGTTTACTTACCTCGGGTTGACAATTTAATTGAGGGTTTTTAGTGCATATAGAACACCCATCATTTTTGGCACCGTTTTTGGGGATTTGTCTCGAGGTAGGAAATAGATCATTTCTAAACCTTAGCATTAGATTGGTGGTGGGGGGACTTTAAGACGAGAGGTAAGAACCTACGTGTCTGTTATAGCAGGTTCCCCCAAACCCAATGGTAGTTTTTCTTTTTGTTTGCTTTCATGAACAAACCTAGGGACCCAAAAGGTAGATACATTTAATATAAATTAAACCTTTCAACCAAGGTTCCTTCTGACCTTTTTGGGGGAAGGAACATTCCACTCACAAACTCTGCAGATTGATACCGAAAAGTAGGAGCTAGCTCAACCCAAAGAGCTAAAGCAGTCTCTAAAGATACTAAAATAGGGAGCACTATAGAACAAAAAGTTGAAGCATTAATAATAGTGGGATGGGAGGCAAGACCACTCGAGCCCTCCGCAGAACCAAACAACACAACCTTTGTTTTATTACCACCACCAGGAGAATGAATTCGAAGGTGACCATTAGTTTGGAAGAACTCTCTCAAATCCTAGAAACAGTTGGGATCTCTTCTTTTCAGGAAGAGCACATCTTGACAATAGTTAATAAATTGTCTACGTCTCCAAAAATATTAGAAGAATCAAGGTCCTATGAGCTACAAAATTATTTTCCTTGCCAAAATGCGAAGGAAGATGAAAAATTATGGACTACATCCAGTGAAGAGAAATCATTAAGACCTGAGATTGAGGAGTTCTCAACATCCATCTCAGCATATCCCTTATGTACTTCAGAAATCAATCATCCAGAAGAAGAGGATATGCATAAAATGATGAAGGAGAGCATAGAAATTATTGTTGATGAACATCAAGATTACATTGAAATTTGGTTTCAAGAGGTCATCGAGCCACAATACTATTCTCTTCTTCAACACCTTCTGATGCCAAAACAAGTAGGTTGGTTGGTTCTTCATATCCAGGTAATCACTGGGGTAACTTTTTCATATATGGATATGAGTATGTTTCTTATCTTGCTTCGCACATGGTTACATTGGAAAAGTTATTACACTTGAATAAATATTTTCCTTTCTTTTTAGGTAGGGTAGGATAATAAATAAAAGATGCATGTTGTTAGTTTAGCTTAAAGTCTAATGCAGCCTTATTTTACATTTTCTTTTAATAAAAGAACTATGAGATACATGTTCAATTGACTTGGTCTCATTGATCTCATTAGTTTTTGATATTTTAGAGTGTGGTTTTTGACAAACAGTCCTAGAGATTTCTGCAGGTATTTATTTCACCAAGAATAGACAATTTCAAGGAGACAAAAAGGGAAGTATTTTCCTTTAAAAATATTGCTATATTTGAACCTTGTTGTCTGCTAAGCATCAATCAAATAATGACTTACTGTAAATTAGCCATATTTTTGCAAAGATTTTCATCTTCTTTTTCTTAAAGCATCTTAAATAGCAGTTGCTCTTAAACCTTCACCGCTATATAAGGAAGTGATACCTTAACCATCAAGCTTAGAGGTCACTCGTACAGTTTCCCCAAGAACCCTGAGTAAGTGAGTAAAGTATCTTTATTAAAGAGTAACAAGGAGGTCTGATTAGCAGTTAGCCATGGAAACATCACAATAACTTAAAAAAAAAAAGAGAAGAAAGTGAGTTGAGCCTAAAGATACCTTTATGTTCTTTCCCAATGGTACCATCCACTACACACTAAAAATACTTGACTATATCATATCTTTATATAGGCTACGTCCGCTTAAGTACCCCTTACATCAGGACAATCACTAAGGAAAATATAACAGAAAGTCATCCTCTAACATAAATACCATCCCAATTGAAAAAAAAAAAAAGGAAGAAAAAGTTGTTTTCAGAGTTGTCCCCCCATCTTCTTGCACAAAGCAATCTTATACTAAAAATATTAAAATATGAAGGGCCAGTCTCTGAGGGTGTAAGAGGCTAACCCGTCGGGATACTGAACGGGTCTGCTAGCAGTGGGTACCAGCATGTGGTATGACTAGGTAAACCCGCTAGAGTACTGAACAGGCTTGCTGGCAGTGGGGCACTCTACCTAGCGAGGATGATAATATGACAAAAAAATAAATAAGAAATTTAAACTTTTCCTAATGCACGACATTACTTGTAGTCAAAGCTAACATGAAATATGTATGGTCAAGGTAAGGTTAATGAACTCCATAAATTTTCCATTGGGAACTAACTTTGAGACTATCTCAAAACTCTCTCACCTACCTCTTCTTAACTATATATAGGATATTCTATTCTATAGGTGGGGCCATATTCTAACCGTCTCATCAAACTGATATGTGAATTTTTTCTCTACACTTAACAAGCTGTAAATATTTGGCTATTGGGAGAATTGACTGGTTTCCTATATTTTTTATTATGAGGTGTCACAATACTTAGGTGTGGGGGAGGAGTTTCATGAGTTGACAAAAGATAACACTGCCTAGAAGAAGTAGAATCTTTGTAAAAAAAATTGTGTATTGTTTTCATAATACAGGTTATTATATCAGCAGTTATTTTATTTTTGAAATGTTAATTCTGTGTGTGTTATAAACTGCTATACATTTCCTTAACAGAACACTTAACTGGTTTATTGTCGTTACAGATTGTTCATTACAGAATTGAGATTACATGTCTTATGTGAGATAAAGGAACGGATTGAGTGACAACGATGGAAAAACAAATAATAATGGAACACTCTACTTCTACTCCTATTCACTGTGACTGTCAAAATCGTTCTAAGACTAAAGGCTATGGATAAAACATCCATTACAGGAGGAATGAAATTCATTTCGCACAGGGGTACCATATGGAGTACCATGTGGAGTGCCATATGGAGTGTCGTATGAGGTGCCATTTAAAAGACCATATGAGGTGTTGGATGACGCATCATATGAAGGATCAGATGAGATGTATACACCAGTTAATGTCCACAATATCAGGTAACCAAGAATCAATTGCATTTATTTGAATTAGTTGATGGCAATTAAGATTAAATGATGCAATCCTTAGACATTTTTATGATCAAATGTCCAATTCAAAGACTTGGACATTGATCTAACCTCTTCATCATTACGATTTCCTCCCAAAAGATGCCTTCAAATTCAAAATCGACGCACTCATGCTCGCACATGGAAACTCGTGTGTGATGAATGCAACTGTTTCCACCCAGGGCGCATTCAAAAACAGAGGGATCACTCAAATCGGTTTTCCATTTATGCAGCGTGTTCACCCTCTGCTCATTATGTTCACCTTTGTCTAATTTCACTCAGCCTCTGTCTAATTTCTCTCAGCCTCTGCCTAATCGCACTTGTCCTTTGTCGAATTTCTCCCTATGTCCATATCTCCACACTTTCATCATGCCCAAATGGTATGAGTCGTCCTCATATGCTGACCTCTTTTCCATCCCCGAGTTCACACAGTGCAGGGAAGTGTTCCTTCGCACAGGCTGGGGGTCGTTCTTGCTCATTTGCAGGGCCACGATGACGGCATTTCTATGCAATTCGCCCTTGGATTTGATGGAAATATGGCACGTGTGGGGTCTCTCACCTTCGTAGTCTCTGAGGAATCCATTGCCTCAACCACAAAGCTTCCAAGAGTTGGGGATAGATGTTTTAAACACCACTAGTTGGCATGATCGAGCTATAACAAGGTTTTCAAACCTGAATTTCTGAATATCTCTGGAGCTAAGGGATACTCCAAGGAGTGGAATAAAGAAGAGATAATCAACCCTCTCATAGTCATCACTAGATTGATCACATGTGAAGGTAGATATTCTATTTTTAAAGCCTGCCACTTTCGATTATTAGTTCACTTTCAGTTCAATAAGCCATTGAATTTTCCCTTTTACTTCTTAAAGAGTCTTGAGAAGATGTCTTCCCAAGTAAGGAAGAATGTAACCAATCCCCATAACAACCTATTTCACCATGGCCTTATCAAACTACTTGTCTTAGCTGAGTTGGAAAAACAGGGTAAAACGTGGGATGAGTTCATTTACCAATTTGAAAACCCTCATCTTACAATCAAGACTAGCAAGAAGACACTTGATCTAGGGATTGTTACTCCACCCAAACCCCATTCTCCAAAGACTCCAAACCCTCCTGCTCAAGTTATTCCTTTGCCGGACCAAAAGTCCAAGAAACTTGTTGATACCCCTACAGCCTCATCGGGCAAGAAGACCAAGAAGCCTATTGCTAACACCCCAATGCCTTCAACGTCTATTGATCCTACACCCAAAAAGTTACAAGAGGTAATTCAACAAGACTTCCCTGTGGTCCCCACAAATAGGAGAGGAGCTAATCGATTTAATAGAGGATCTTTTCGAAAGAGTACCTAAAATACAAGAGGAAAACCTTATGAAAAAACCCTGACCACTTCAGACCCTATCCAAGTATCCTCTGATCTCGAAATCCCTCACAAAAGAATTAGGGAAGTGTCTACAGAAGAATTGGAGCCTCATATAAAGACAAAATCTGAACCTACTTCTCCTCATAAACCCCATGTTACTCCTACCTCACAGATGCCTACCCCATATCCTAAAAATGATAGACTTTCTACATCTTTCAAGGATCTAAGCCCTGCTCCTAGATATTTGATCTTGCTCCGGCCATTGATAAGTTACAACAGGAAAATTTTCAGCTGCTACAACAATTGGAAGAAAGGAAGACCATGGATAGACATATTCACCATGACAATGCAATATTACAAGCAAAGATGAATTCCCTCCAACAATTGGTTGATCAAATGACCAATGACAATTGTAGCCTCCGTGCACAACTGAAACACTGCAAGAGGGCCAAGACAAATTCTTTAGGGCAAGAAGCCTATAAAGCTAATCCATCCCCTGCTCAGCAAGTCTAGTCATATTGGGCAATTCTTTTTTTTTGTAGTGGGACCTGCAAAATATTAGGTGTGGGGGTAATGTTGGGCTTGTATTTTGACTATTTTATTGTGATGGTTGAGTCATTTTTGTACCGATATTACATATGTTATGCTTCATATTAGCTATTTTGAAGGAGTTTCAAAGGTTTATATATCAAATTATCATGGATTCGCATAATGTATGTATAATTGGTGTTTTTGTAATGATTTTGAGATCAATCAATTCAGTTTAATGTTTATAAATATCTAACGTTCTGGTTTTCTTGTAACATGTCGGAATTGTGATCTGATCCTCCATTTGGACCTTCATCGGGCACTATTACAGGCAACTAACTTAAATCTTAATTTGTGGGAGCATGATGTGGAATCTGAAAATTCCGACACATGGGTTTTGTGCGCAATATGCCCAATTAAGCCCTTTGCAAGCCATTTCCTGAAATTATGAATGGATTGAGAGAATTTTGTGGTTTTCAATTCGGCATCCGGTACTCCATCCAGCACTCCATCTAGCACTAAAATCGTGGGCGAGTTGGCAGTTGTTATATCAGCGGCCTGTGATGGGCGAATCGGCGACATGGGTTTTTCTCATGCTCATGGCCTCCAGCTACTGAGCTCTTTACATCTTGGATTGAGTTGTTATGCTGAGCATTGAGTGGCTCGTTTGGTTTCTAGAAGCCACAGGCAGTTAGAACGCATTTAATGTAATTTGTTATTTTTAGAGGAGGTCGACCCTTCCAATGGTCGACCTCTCGACTTGTAACTCCTATAAATACCACAATAGTGGTCATAAAAGTGTTAAGTTAAGAATTGTGAAGCTAGAATTGTTTTTGCTGTGTAATTCGAGACATTTCCATAAGCTTGTGTAAAACTGTGTTTTTAATTTAAATGACAAAATTGTGTTGCTTGAGCTCGTGATTCACTATTGAGGAGTAGCCACGACCTGCTGGGGGGGGCACCAGTGGTTTGGGTGAATAGTTAGATAGTTAACTTGTGCAATTGCTATTTCTTTCATTTTCATGTACATGTGTTTTTGTCATTTTTACTTACTGTATATTTGTTGTTCGTAGCTTAATTATTTCAGTTTTCCTTTTTGCAGGTTGCTTATGAAGGATAGTTAATATGCCATGTTTTTTTAATTAATAGGAAATAGCTTGCAAGCTTAGCTACTAACCGTGTTGTGTGATCAAATGCTAGTTGAATTTCTGCAAATTAGAGTAGACCAGAGTATTGGATTAAAACAGAGTATAGAGTTTCTTTGGCAAAGTTTCGATGGATGGATAGTTACTAGTTTTGATTCTTAGTTTGCTTATCTAGTTTGCTATTTAGTTTTCTTATCTAGTTTGCTATTCAGTTTTCTTACCAATTTTCTCGTAGTATGGTGAGATAGAAGTAGGGTTAGAGTTATTTTTTATGAGTATTTCAATTTGCAATTTGAATTATTAATAGTAGGATTAGCTTAGTTTACTTCATGCAATTTCCATTCTAGAATTAAATTGCAATCCTAAATAGAAGTTTGATTTTGAGTTTAGTTCTTAGTTGTAAGTTTCTCATTGTGTGAATTTGCTTACATTAGCATAGGAGTGCATTTGAATTCAGTAGACTAGTGTTTTCTTTATCATTGATGATTAATGCATAAATTGAGAAATCACATGGATTTTTAGGATAGTTGATATTCCTTCTATGATGGCTAAGTTCTCATTGGATTGCCTGATTCATACTTTCCATTTCTCCATAGAAGTTAATATTGAAATTATCCCTCTTGAGCTATCACTAATTGTTAGATGCCATCGTGATGTCATAAGACACCGAAGAAATAGTCATCATCATTATATTTGAAGTTTTCTTGTTATTGTAGATTAAAGAGTAGTTGTTGATTAATCTTTGAATATTGTCAGGATACTTTTTCAATAGGTTAAGATTTAATTTTATAGATTAGAAGTAATTATGAGTTTATCTTAAGAATAGAGTTCACTTGCTTAATAGTTTAATTAGTTACTTGTTGAGTAGTTTTGATTAGTTTACTTGTTGCATAAGTTTTAATAGGATAGTTGCTTGCTTGCTTGCTTATTTGCTTGTTTACTTGTTGCTGCTCATTGATTTTGAATAGATTGATTAAATTAGTTTGTTGTTGCTATTGATTAAGTTGAATAGATTAAATAGATGGCTTGATTTTTCTTATTATATTGATGAATTTAATTTGTTCATTTTAGGGTTTTCATTTGCTTCCTTAGGACAATCCATCGATCCATTGTTCAAAAGTTACTTAGGGTAAATAGTTTAAGTTCCTTGATAGGGTTTGATCATTGATAATATTTTTTTAAGTAGATTAGCTCTCATATAGCCCATTTCCTTAGTTAGACTATACTACCTCTAGCCTTTCTGCCTTGGCACATATAGTGCTACAACTCTAAGTTTACTTACCCCGGGTTGACAATTTAGTTGAGAGTTTTTAGTGCATATAGAACACCCATTAGGCATCATCTTCCATTACTCCACTTTTTGTTTCATTTCCCCCCAGGGTCACCCAAGATACCCCCCTTGTGTAGGATTTATCCTTCACTAAAGCAAGGGGAGTACTTACCTAAGATGACAATGGGTAGGTATTAACATAGTTCTTTCCATATTGTGGATTGAGTCGAGATTTTCCCAACCTAAAATTTGTGCGATAACATTTTGGCGTCATTTTCGGGGAGGATTTTGAATACTCTTTCGAGCCCTAATGACACTTTGGCAAGCTATCCCAAAGCCTTTCCCTAGTTTTCCTAGCGACTCTGCCTGAGGGGAGTTCGCTTTCCCCTTTTCTTTGATGAACCTTCTAGGTTCATATGGCGACTCCACAACCCAAGAACCAACCTTTCCCTAGTTACCCTTTCCACTAATAAATCATGGAGGTATATGATGAATACCTCTTGAAGGCATGGAATGATATCCCAAAATTTGATGGTAATCCATGTTCATTTGTCACACATGTTGTCGATTTTATCGAATTCCATCATTGGTATCAAATAACCCGAGAAGGTGTTGTGACACAATCGTTCTTGCTATCCCTAAATGAAAAACAAAGAGATTTGGCCAAGCATACTTGTATACCAGAGGACTTAATCATTTTTATCCGAGAATTCCTCAAGTGGTATGGAACGAAATCTCAACAATTTGAAGATATTATTCAGGACTTTGAGGATGCTTTTCAGGAAAATATGTTTCCTTTGGATCTAATTGAACATTTAAAGGCTATTCCCTCTGAAGAAGATCTCTACAAAGAGGAATACTCCAATGAATTACAGGATCCTGACCAAGCGTCACTCGTTGGAGAGAAAGTCCACAATGACAAGAAGAATGAGAGTTTTCCTTTTATTCCTTTCGAGAAAAAGAAAACAAAGCACTCTACATTAAGGATTAAACCCCTTGTGATGAAGAGGTCTCAGAGGGGTGTGCCCATGAAGAAAAAGAAGAATTAATATGAAGTTCCATGTATGGAGGATACAGATGAGACATCAGTGTCCATTCTCTCGTTTGATGAAGATGAAGTTCAACCTCATTTCCCTCCTGCCCATAAAGATGAAGAAGTGATTAATCCAAATGATGCAAATGATTTTGAGGAGGACTTCTCAAGAAAAGAGGGTTGAGTTGACACTTTTGGAGGAATGGTCTTCGTATGCATATGACTCGGATGCTTGGTCTTGAGAACAATGAAATCATCTTAAATCATCATGAGTGTATGGTGATAGATCATCCTCAACTAGGTGGAAATGTTTCTCCTAAAAAATTAAAGACCTACAAAAGAAAATACATATATAAATAATTGTCCCACTTGTTGAGGGATCTATACAACTGCATTAGAAGCTTTTATTTACCCCTATGGAACACTGTGTACCTCTCCCTTCAATTGACATTATGGTACTTCCCCCCCAATTTTTATGTTACCCATAGGGAGTGCCCAGTCATTCTAGACCCTAATTAATTAATGGAAAATATATGGGCTTGAAAAAGGATGCATTGAAAATGAAGGTTCAACACACCCTCTACAAAGGCACCCATAAATGAGACAATACGAACGCTTGTATGTCATGAACCCCATGCCCAAAAGTCTTACCCCCATCCACTTCATCTTATCCACATGAATTAGAGAGGTTTCCACCTAGGAAACACTCATTGACTTAAGGACCGATTCACCCAATAGGTCACCTTTTCAACCCTCCCATACCTAAACTTGGAAAACTTCATAGGGTCTTTGAGCACTTGTTTAATTTGATGAGGTATTTTTTGATGTACATGCTTAGGTGGCTCTTATATTAAAAACCATTTTACTTGTCATGATTCCTTGACTTGAGATCCTTGGAGGGCATACTTTTATATCTTTGCAGGACATTGTTGATGGACGTTTTGAAGGAGCAAGCCCACCTTTGTCCTTCATTGGGGCAGGAATCCCAATGGTTAGATGCCATGGCCCAAAACTTGGGTAAATACAGGAGATGAACATTATATTTGGAGACAAAGGAAGATATCTTGGAGGACCTCACCTAGCCCTTAAAATCCCAATGATTTTCCTTGGTAGGATAAAACATCATCTTGGAGGGCTTGACGTCATGCCTTAGAGATAGGGCATGTGGTGGTGGAGGTTTTTTAACATACACTTTGCACTTTTGATGAGGCAGACCCATTATACCTTGGAGATAAGACCCCAACACATGAAGGGAAGGCCTTTGGAGACCCAATTATTTCATCCTCAAGCTCGACAACTTTCTAAAGTGATCAAGATGTCACCCTAGAAGGGGTTGACATCATGTTTTGGGGTTTCTTCATGTGCAAACTTAAAATTATTTTGTAAAGGGGAAAAGTAAAGGAGGTTGGCCTCCTTACTTTGTGGTTTACCCTAACTAAATGTGCACAAACTCTTTTTATAGGTTTTTTTATAAATAAGGATCATTTTCATTTCATTTTTAACATAACTCTCTCACTTGGAGAAGAACTACTTGGCTGAAATTTGTGCCCCTCTTGGGAAATATCATTCTCTCTCTCTCTTATGCTATGGTTTATCATTGTCTTGTGGAGTGAAGTGGTGTGTTATCTCTTGGAGGAATTTTCTCTTGATATGGTGATGAAATTTCTTGGTAACTACGGTTTTGTCTTGCATGCTCTTGGAATTGGTAAGAAAAATATGCAACTTGTTAGTTCTTATTTCTTGTTCCATGGTTATTATTGGCTAAATACTTGGAGGAATATAAGGGCATATACCATCCACCAAGTTTTTGTTGAAGATTGAGTAGTTTTGAAATATATCCTTATTCTATTTGACCAAGACAAACCCTAAATAATGTTATTATATTATATTTATTAAGATGGCCCTTTTGTGCCTTTGTAAAAGTCAGCCCTATTGTGCCTTGACAATTAAATGTAATTTAAGAGGGTAAATTGATAGGTCGGCCCAAACCCTAATTTAGGGAGGCCAAACCACTATTTATAAGGGAGGCTAGTGCCTCACTTGTACACTCACTCATGAGCTCTACAACAAGAGAAAAATTGTGCAAGCCTTGGAGGAGAATTTGTTGCAACTAGGGGTGACGTCAAGGAGGGTTTTGGTCTATCTCTTGGTATCTCTTGGTTAAGTGGTGAGCTACTCTTCCTAGTGAAGGAGTAGAGGAGAATCTTTTTCTTTGTTAGTTGTCTCTTGAGAGAGAAGCATTGTTCTTGGTTGGATAATCTATATTGAGGAAGTTTGATGGGTTTTCTCCCCCTAGAGGGTTTCCTAGGATAATCTTTGTGGCTCTCTTGTTTTTGTGATTATCTCTCTTTCAGTGATCTTATATATGCAGCTAATGTGATAAATGATTGTAATAATAAATAAGAACCATAATTTCTAGCTGCATAATAAAATATCAACATGGTATCAGAGCGGGCCTGAAAGAGACCATCTCACAATTTATAAGAAGTGGCTAGCCTCAACGCACCCTCTCCAAGATTCAGTTTTCAGTTTTGCAGTTGCTGTAGAATTAGGGTTTCTGCATAAATCCTAAGTGTGTCATTTTCCCTATTTGAGGAGGAAGTTGGAGAAATTAACCACACCTAGGAACTCTCCCTAGCAAGGCACATCTAGTCCTTGGATCAAAACTCCAAAATTTGAAGTTTGAGAAATTAGGGTTTCCTCATAAAATCCTAAGTTGCAATTGCAGTTGCAGTTGCAGTTGAAGTACCAATTGCAGTTGCAACTGCAGTATCATTTGTAGTTGCAGTATCAGTTGCGGTTGCAGTTGCAGTGCCAGTTCCTTCGTGCCAATTCCTTCATGCCAGTTGTAGCACTAGTTGTAGTGCCAACACCAGTTGCAGTGAAAGTTTTTGTGAAGTATTACGACTGATTTTTATTTTCCTAGTGTGCCTTACCCTAGCAAATATCCAACTAACTTTAAATTACAAGTTGCAACACCTTTGAAGTTTTAAAGGTTCGTTATTGCTTGTTGCTATTGTCGGATGGTGCCACTACCTGCCAATACTTTCATAGGTATGTACTTACATATTCTTAAACTATATCATTATCTTAAGGGTATTTGTAGGAGAAGGGATATTTTTTTCAAACAAGAATTGTAGATCCAGAAGGCTCTCAAATCCAATACATTCAGAGGAACAATGAATCCCATGTTTGATTATTTTGATATGCCTCTATTTGTTATGCCATTATTGTGATCTTATGAACATATAGGTTGTATTTTGATATGTTGAATTTATTATTATCATATTAACCTCTATTCAAAGTTAAAGTTAGAAACTAACTTTAGTCAAAGTATTAGATTGATTAAGGTTGAGACTTTAGAGTTTATTTTCACTATATTCTCTAACTCAATTTTTTGTCTAGAAAGTATATTGTCTTAAGTACACGGGACAAGTTGAAGAGAATACTTGTCATCTTGAGTGAAGGAGACTCAGAAGAAGAGAAACACACTCATTCTTGAGGACAAGACTCAAGGTTTCAGGTTTGATTGATTAAATTGATAAGATTCAAATTTGCAAATATCAAATTTCGATAACTGCCACATTACAAGTAAACACTATAGTTGTAATAGCAATCTTTGATAAGTTTTATTATTTAATACTTAGTAGCATGTGAGCATTATTGAGATAAATGTTGATTGTAATTATTTACTAGATATAACTAACATCTCCTCTAGGAGAAACTTACTGTTTTGTTTCCAAGTTACCATGGAGGAATGATTGATCACAACACTAGAAGAGTCTTGTTCTCATTTCTTATTATTGTATTTCTTAATTTTGACCCTTGTTTCAGGTAGGTCACAAGTGATAGCTATGAAAGCGCTTTTCTGACGATTGTTCTCGCTATTGTTTTTATTATTATTATAAAGAGTATTATTATTGTCTATTGTTTCTCCCTTGTTTTTCTTGTTCTAGGTAGGTCACAGGTGATAACCTTGAGGGAGCTATAGTGACGGTTATAGGAGGAAACATATTAGATGAGACATGGAGCATACTATCCAATTTGTATACATGACTCTATACATCCATTTACCGAAGAAGAAGAAGAAGCTACTTTTGCTAGATACATAACATCTCATATGGAGATAGATCATGAGGAGAATAAGGATCCAAATATGATAGAACAAATCCCTGTAGTTGATCAATCTTCATATCATCAACAAGAGTTAGTAGAGTCAGAAGGGCCCACCCATAATCATTGCATTAACCAAGAAGAGACTAGTATGGTCTTGTGACACTTTGCAGGATGCAAAGCCATATAGCATTGATGATAAATATCATGAGGAGCAGATGGATCCACCAATGGTGAGGTAGGAGGCCCCACCAAGTACTAGCTCATAAGGAGGTAGAGTTCAGAGGGAGTCATCCCTCACGATCCAGAAAGGAGGAGTAGCCTCCCCATGACCATTCATAGATATGTACAAAGCTTGATTTGTGTTTAGAGGATTCTCCTAGAAAGAGGGAGAATACTATGACGAGACACTTTCTCCGGTAATCAAAAGAAGTTATATAGAACAAACATGATTCATTAAAAGAAGCTGACACATTATGATATTTAGAGGGAGCAGGTATGACAATCCCTGTAATTGATATTGAGTTATCTCCAGTGCCAGTTGGTGCATTACATGAGTCACTCCATGGATGCATGACTACAATAAAAGATTGAGTTACCTCCATAGAAAGAGGATAAGCTACATGTTATCACACAATCTGTACTTGCCCAAATCACAAGGCAAGTGAAACAAGATTAGCGTAACAAGGGGGTGACCTATCACTGTCACCTTAACAGGAAACCCCTTTCTGTTTAGGAGTAAAATAAAAATACCCCAAGGGAGACATCCCTAGTGGCCTAAAGGGCCAGTGAAACGAAGCAAAGATGTAAAGATTAACCCCCCTCTCACTGGGCACTTAAGTGAAAGATATCACAAAGTATATGTCTCAGAGGGATGAAGCAAGTGTAGAAGATGAAGTGTACCAGCCTAGAACAAGACAACAACCATATATATGCTAGTTTCAAGTACAAAAATGATATTAATGCTTCAATAAGACAATAAACTAGTGAAACATATGCTAGCTAATATAAAACAACATCAATAGACAAGTTTACAACAAAAATTAGTAATGTATAACATATGCAAGAAATATTCTTTAGAAATGCTCAAAAAGACAATAAAAATATAGCATTTAATGTATAGAATGATAATAGCTTGTCATGAACAAATTATGAAGTGATTAACTAGCAAATAATATGAATTATTCAGAAAATTTGTTGCTTTTAGATGGTTGTAGAAAACGTTTATAACAACATCAAGTAAGTTAGTGTTTTATGCTAAGTTAGTGTTAGTATTAGTTAGTAAAATCTTGAGAGAAAATTGTTTGAGTGTTTGATCAATCCTTCAACAAGAGAGAAGCAAGAACTATTGCCTTTTAGGGCTTATGGAGTCATCTATATCAACGCAATAACTTGGAGAATTAACAATGATTGTAATTGTCTAAAAGATAACAAGGTGGAAGCTTGAGAAATAACACCTTAAGTTCTCAAGCACCAAGCCCCAAAGAGAATATTCAACTAGGGTGTAGGAACTTCTAGGCCTTAGCAATTTCTCCTATCCTTAGACTCTTGAAATATATTTAATGCAATAAGAACTAGAAAAAACTTCTAAAGTGCTAGCACTTTAGGGCTCTAGAAGTTTGTCTAGACAAGATCTTCTTAGGAAAAATTAGCAAAACAAAGAGCAAGAAAGAAGCACCCTATGTTTCTTACTCCTAGGGTTTTCAAGCAGGAAATTTCATAATCTTAAATATGAACAAGTAAGCATACCATAAACATTTGTCATGAAATGAAAATTGCAGATTTACTTACGTCACCAAGAATAATCAAGCATAAAAACCCTAGATTTGCCAAAATTCCACTAAGAAATGATCCAAAAATGCATCCAAACAAGTATCCAACAAAATGTGCTTCAAAAATTCAGCCAAGTACCCCAAAAGGGTGCCAATTTCAGTCCCCCTCTTGTGAGAGGTGAGTTATGATGAAAATGAATGTCATTTTTGTGTATTTATACCAAAATATGGCCTAAAATTAAATTTATTTTAAAATACAGGGCCAACCTCAAAAATTCTACCCTTAATTACAAATTAAATAAATTTATATAAAATAACCCTAAACAAGGTGATTCCATCCCTTCGAGGGTGACGTTAGGTCTCCTCAAGGGGAAGTTAGGCTACAAGAACATGGCGCTAGGCCTCCAAAGGCCTCAATCTTTGTCCACACGTGATATCATCATCTTCAAGGAACCCTGTCGTCCTGGACTAGAAGGATGATGTCTCAACCTCCAAAGGGTAGTGTGTTGGTGCATGGAGGGCATAACCCCCCCCCCCCCCCAGGCTTGCTAGAGTGCCTCCAAAGGTAAGGACATCTTCTTGTATCATGCAAGATGGTCATCATTGTCATTCCCCAAGCCCGGGGTCTCAACATCCATCCCTGGGCTTCAAGCCCTCATGAAGGTCTAAATTGGTCATCTCTTCATGAATACCTGTCCACCGGGAAAGGTCCTACAAAGACAAATAGGTACGCCCTCCAGGGGTCCATGAGTCATGATTATCATAGAAATTAAATCACATCCAATAATCAAACCACCCGAACATGTGCATCAAACCCCCCTAAACCAAACAAATCCTCAAAGACATTATACAACTTGCCAAATTTAGGTTTGGGAAGGGTCTCAGGGTATCCTATTGGGTTAATCCCCCTTAAGTATAGGGTTTTTCCCAGGTGGATCCTAATCCAAGTCATGTAAGTGTATGAAGTGTCATGGGGTAGACCTTTGGGCATGGGGTGTAGGTGATAACAAGGAAATGTAGAGTCTTACCTGTGGGCGCATTTATGGAGGGTGAGTTGCACCTTGTCATGAATGCAATTGTTTCCTAGCCCATTCATTGCCATTTATTCTTTCTTACCTTTATTTATTTTGATCTTTTCTTTTGTTCTAAAAGGGAATAGTTGAGGGCCATTGTCCTGGATTGGTGACCAAAGGTGACATTGTCATCCACAAAACATTTCATGGAAATGAGAAGGTTGGCTCATGATGATACCCCCTTTCTCGTGGCTATGTAACTAAGAGACACTACCCTAGCTTGGTGACCAGATAGGTGGCAATGTCATACCACTACATTTTCATGGTCATAATAGGCTGGCTCTTGATGAGACCTCCTATCCATCAACTAATACCTTGAGTTTTCATGTTATCTTGTGGGTCCCCTTTTCTTACTGAGAATCTTTTCACTACTTTCTTGAGGATCCATGGGTGAAGCATATCAAAGGTTTCAAAATGGTTTTAACTCTTTCCAGCTACTTTTACCCTCTGGGCCTTTAGCCCCTTCATCCCATGAGGTAAGGTACAACCCTTCCTAGTGTATCCTATCCCAATGCCCAAAAGATGGTGAGATGGAAGGAATAAATATGGAAAGTGGTAAGTATGGAGGGAACAGATGATAACTCTTCAAATATCCACCCAATAGCAACCCATCCTAAAGGGAAATCAACTTACTAGGGCATCGCGTCACCCTCCCATGTTTAAACAAGGAAAAGAGCATAATTTCCAAGAAAACGTCATGAAATGAATAAGGATTCAATACAACATGTTTAGGTGCTTCAAATATCGGAGTGATACATACCATTATACACAGACTCATTACCTCATGGAGAAAGATCCACTGCCACTTTAGGAGTAGGCCAGTGTGATGGACATTGCTCCTGGAAATATGTGGACTATACTTGAAGAAAAGAGGGGCCCTTTGAGGCTATTCTTAGGTCATTCGTCTCTCAGCACTCCATGTCTAGAACCTGTGGGCCTCGAGACACAATCTCCTTAGTTATCCCTAGTATAGGGGATAAAATTTGGCTCCAAATAGGGAACATGTGCTCACCATAGAGCGCATGAGAACATCATCATCTCTAGTATGACCTGTGCCTGCTAAATATCAACAAAAGATATTAGTAACATCTAGGGTGGTGATATCATCCCTTGTCCATACATGATATAAAAATTGAAATAAAACAAATTATAATCATGAGCATACATATATACAAGTGAGACAAGACAATAAAATGCAAGTACAACTATGCTAATATGATATGCAATGATATGTGCAATGGATGCATATGCCTACCTACCTCTACTTACCTGTTGGTTGAATGTTAGGTGTAGTCATATAACCAGTGAAACCATCCCAACAATATCTCATAACACTTGCCTCTGTGCTTCATCATAAACCAAAACAATGACAAGTTAAGCACAAAAATAACATGATTTGGAGGTACATATCATAGGAAATCATAAAGTCTATCTCATGGAGGCGGGAGAGAGAGAAAAAATTATGCCAAGTTACACTTCTAGGAAAGTGCTCAATCCATCTCATAAAGGGATCATGAAAATTCAAAGAATTAAAAGACTGACTCAAAGAGTCTGAAGTTTGGCTAGCTTGGATGTCATCACATCTTGAGGTCTGAGAAGGGACTAGCAAGAACCTAGAGGATGATTGGCAACTTCTTAGGGCAGGGTTGAACAATTGAGATAATAAGCTTCTTCTTAAGGAATTCAAACTACCCTTGAATTCTAAAATAAGGCTCTGCCTTAGAGAAAACTTGGTACAATAGACATGTTCCCCAATTGTATCCTTAGTGACATAATGAGTTAAAGTAATTGGAGGGAGTTGGACAACCTTATCACAAGTATCATGCTTCAGGAAAGCGACATCCTCACCCTTATCAATATCTAAGCACAATGGTGGTTGATAATATTCTTCATAGAATAAATCCAAGTGCTCAAAGGAATACTCATCAAAATCCTCAAGGTATGATCAGAAATTGTCATGAGAACATTGCACTAGGTTATCCTTGGGTGTTTGAAAAATATATGTAACCATACCATCTCCTTGTTGCCACGTGTCATAATTATTAGTAACCTCATACAATAGTTGTATAGGCAACATTTGGAGATGTCCTTCCATATCATAAATGGGATCTTTATTAGAACCAACCACATCCCATTCATGTCTCCCAACATGTATGAACTCATCAATATTATCAACCATGCCATTACCTTTATCATTACATGAAGGGTTTAGTACATCCAAGGATTCCCTTACTTCTTCACCTTTGAATCGTAGAATAGAGTAACATAAAAAATATGAAAAGGAAAATGATTAACCTCATTCTCTTCTTCTTGTGTAGGAGGGATAGGATCATGGATGGATTCATCATAGGGAGGAGTACACATTAACACTTCATCATCATGTTTGATATCTTTCAGCTCTTGCTCTTCAACCAAGTCCTCGTTATCTTCTGTAGAATCATGAGTAAATTCTTGCTCTTCCTCATGGGATTGGTAACCTCCTTCATAAATATCTTCTTTTGTATCGAATGGTTCTTGGAATTGAGCATGGTATGCACCCCTAATATCTTCTACAATCTCAGTGGTGAATCCTTTTTCCTCTAGGGCTATTTCAAGATTTTGAAGGGCATCCTCATAAGTCTGGCATTGTGGTTTTGCGAACTCAAGAAACCTACTGATGAGATCTATGAAATAGGATATACATTTTTCTCCACAACAACCCTTGATCCATTCATGTACAAATCATGGCAAGGAAATTATGAACAATTTTATCAGGACATCCTCCCCTTCAAATTCTATTTCACTTACATACTTCAAGAATTATACAATGTGAGTAATTGGGAGGCCTTTAAATGTTGGACAATTTTTCAACCATTTTATATCAAAATAATGTGGGTATCCTTGAAAACTTTCAAAATCAATAAATGGATACACTTGCTCCCAAGGCACCATGATCCCATATCTTGGAAATATCACAAAGTTGAGAGTAAGGTGGCACCTTGGAAAAGGTCAGTGGAGTCACCAGATAACCTCTTAAGGATTATCAAAGGGAGTGACGGGATCACCCTCAGTGTAGTTGCCAGATAATATTTGTAAGATGAAGGCTTTGAGGAAAAGGCTTACCGAAAAAGTGTCGTTGAGGAACATTGACTCAGTGTTCCCCGACAACGGCACCAAAAATTTTATCACACAATATATACTTGCCCAAAGCCCAAGGCAAGTGAAACAAGATTAGTGTAATAATGGGGTGACCTATCACTGTCACCTTAATAGGAAACCCCTTTATGTTTAGGAGTAAAATAAAAATACCCCAAGGGAGATGTCCGTGGTGGCCTAAAGGGTCGATGAAACGAAGAAAAGATGTAAATATTAACCCCCCTCTCACTGGTCACTTAAGTGAAATATATCACAAAGTTTATGTCTCAAAGGGATAAAGCAAGTGTAGAAGATGAAGTGTACCAGCCTGGAGCAAGACAAAAAACATATATATGGAAACTTCAAGTACAAAAACGATATTAATGCTTCAATAAGACAATAAACTAGTGAAACATATGCTAGCTGATATAAAACTGCAACAATAGACAAGTTTACAACAACAATTAGTAATGTATAATAGTTTCAAGAAATATTCTTCAAAAATGCTCAAAAAGACAATGAAAATATAGAATTTAATGTATAGAATGATAATAGCTTGTCATGAACAAATTCTGAAGTGATTAGCTAGTAAATAATATAAATTATGCAGAAAAATTGTTGCTTTTATATGGTTGTAGCAAATGTTTATAACAACAACAAGTTGGTGTTTTATGCTAAGTTAATGTTAGTATTAGTTAGTAAAATCCTGAGAGAAAAGTGTTTGAGTGTTTGATCAATCCTTCAACAAGAGAGAAGCAAGAACTAGTGCCTTTTAGGGCTTATGGAGTCGATTATATCAACACAATAACTTGGAGAAATAACAATGATTGTACTTGTCTAAGAGATAACAAGGTGGAAGCTTGAGACATATCACCTTAAGTTCTCAAACACCAAGCCCCAAAGAAAATATTCAACTAGGGTGTAGGAACGTCTAGGCCCTAGTGATTTCTCCCATCCTTAGACTCTTGAAATATATTTAATGCAATAAGAACTAGACAAAACTTCTAAAGTGCTAGCACTTTAGGGCTCTAAAATTTTGTCTAGACAAGATCTTCTTAGGAAAAATTAGTAAAAAAAAAAGCAAGAAAGAAGCACCTTATGTTTCTTACTCCTAGGGTTTTCAAGCAAGCAATTTCATAATCTTAAATATGAACAAGTAAACATACCATAAAAATTTATCATGAAATGAAAATTGCAGATTTACTTACTTCACCAAGAATAATCAATCATAAAAACCCTAGATTTGCCAAAATTCCACCAAGAAATGATCCAAAAATGCATCCAAACAAGTCTCCAATCAAATGTGCTTTAACATTTCAGGCAAGTACCCAAAAAGGGCGCCAATTTCAGTCCCCCTCTTGTGAGAGGTGAGTTATGATTAAATGAATGTCATTTTTGTGTATTTGTACCAAAATCTGGCCTAAAATTAAATTTATTTTAAAATACAGGGTCGACCTCAACAATTCTGCCCTTAATTTACAAATTAAATAAATTTACATAAAATAACCCTAAACAAGGTGATGTCAGTCCATCTAGGGTGATGTTAGGTCTCCTCAAGGGGATGTTAGGTTGCAAGAACATGGCACTAGGTCTCCAAAGGCCTCAATCTTTTTCCACACATGCTACCATCATCTTCAAGGAACCCTGTCATCCTGGACTAGAAGGATGACGTCTCAGCCTCCAAAGGGTAGCGTCCTAGTGCATGGAGGGAGAAATCCCCCCCTAGGCTTGCTAGAGTGACTCCAAAGGAAACTACCTCTTCTTGTATCATGCAAGTTGGTCATCATTGTCATGCCCCAATCTCGGGGTCTCAACATCCATCCCTAGGCTTCAATCCCTCATGAAGATCCGAACTAGTCATCTCCTCATAAATACCTGTCCATCGGGAAAGGTCCTGCAAAGACAAATAGGTACGCCCTCCAGGGGTCCATGAGTCATGAGTATCATAGCAATTAAATCACTTCCAATAATTAAACCACCCGAGCATGTGCATCAAACCCCCCTAAACCAAACAAATGCTCAAAGATGTTATACAAGGTTTGGGAAGGGTCTCGGGATGTCCTATTGGGTTAGTCCCCCTTAAGTCAAGGGTGTTTCCCAGGTGGAGACTAATCCAAGTCATGTAAGTGTATGAAGTGGCATGGGGTAGACCTTTGGGCATGGGGTGCAGTTGATAATAGGGAAATGTAGAGTCTTACCTGTGGGTGCCTTTGTGGAGGGTTAGTTGCACCTTGTCATGAATGCAATTGTTTCCTAGCCCATTCATTGTCATTTATTCTTTCTTAGCTTTCTTTCTTTTGATATTTTCTTTTGTTCTAAAAGGGAATATTTGAGGGCCACTATCCTTGCTTGGTGACTAGAGGTGACATTGTCATCCACAAAACATTTCATGGAAATGAGAAGGTCGGCTCATGATGAGACCCCCTTTCTCTTGGTTATGCAACCAAGAGCCACTACCCTGTCTTGGTGACCAGATAGGTGGCAATGTCATACCCTTACATGTTCTTGGTCATAATAGGTTGTCTCATGATGAGACCTCCTACCCATCAAATAATTCCTTGAGTGTTCATGTTATCTTGTGGGTCCCCTTTTCTTACTGAGAAGCAAGAGGAAAAGTGTGCAAGTCTTGGAGGAGAACCTGCTGCAACTAGGGGTGACGTCAAGGATGGTTTTCTTCTATCTCTTGGTATCTCTTGGTTAAGTGGTGCTCTACTCTTCCTAGTGAAGGAGTAGAGGAGGATATTCTACTTTGTTAGTTCTCTCTTGAGAGAGAAGCATTGTTCTTGGTTGGCTAATCTATATTGATGAAGTTTGTTGGGTTTTCTCCCCCTAGAGGGTTTCCCAAGATAATCTTTGTGTCTCTCTTTTTTCTAAGATTATCTCTCTTTGAATGATCTTATATATGCAGATAATGTGCTAAATGATTGTAATGATAAAGAAGAACCGTAACTACTAGTTGCATAAGTAAAATATCAACACTTTTATCATTGGTGTTTGTTGAAAAAACTATTGCAAAGGTTTCTAGGAGAAGTAAAAGGGCTTACACCCTCCTAGATCTACCTTGTTAGGGTTACTTGCTCAAGGGAGTAAAATGGCTTACACCCCTTGAGAATTAGTAGACCTAACCTAATGCAAGAAGTCTCCATAACCCATTTTACAAGGCACTAATCTAATTTTGTGTTGGAGAAATAAATTGATTGCATTGGTACACGTGATTTAGAGGGATATTGAAATTGTTCAAGTTGGAATGCTTTCTTGGTGTATTAATCTTGTTAAAGCCACTAGGGTGTCTTGATTGGCCTAGTAGCTCCTTAGTTATAACCAAATAAAAGATACATCCATTAGGGTTGCAGAAAAACACTTTCAAATTTTTACTTTAACTTGATTTTCAACCATAAGAAATTGCTAAGAAGATGCCATAATAATCTACTAGTCACTATGCACCTTTTGGGTGATTTACTTGTGACTTTTGGTGGTTGAAACTTGTTGTTGTAGAAAATATTTTCTACATCCATAAGGCTGCTATAATAAATCTCTGAAAACACTATCTAGTAGCCCTCTTTCACCATCAAAGTTTGTGCTTGAATATTGGAAAGTGTTGAAACACACACCGACACTGAGAGGGGGGGCAGTGAATTAGTGTTGATAAATTTTGACTACTTTTCACACTTTCATAGATTAACTGAATTAATTGAATATGATATATGCAACTCAATTAATTATTCATAAACATATGTAACACAAACTGTATGAAGTAGATAAAATATCTTTCTTTTATTTATTTAACTTTAATGAATAAAAATGAAATCAATCCTTTAATATCTTCAAATTCAACTGAATATGAGAGATCCAACTCTCTGATACAAGACCGAGCTTGTAGTTCTTAGATCCAACTGAGAAATGAGGAATCCAACCCTCATAACAAAACCCAACTTGTTGATCTCATATCCAAGTGAGATGTGAGGAATCCAACCCTCATGACAAGACTCAGCTTGTAAACAGACACCAACCTGATAGAATGAACTTTCATTCAATCCATTATATATATATATATATATATATATATATATATATATATATATCCACCAAGACACCCTAATATTCACCACCACTTCTGGTTTATATAGTATTTCAATAGGTATAGGATTGAATCATTGTGTCTTTTGACATGAACCATTGCATCTCTTCATTTAATTTAACATAGATAATCTTCTCCTTTTATTCATTAATTTATCCTGTAAGTTTCTCAATTAATTAGAAGATTAATCTTGAGTTGAATTCATCCTCATGAGTTGATCACAGGTATGGATCGACTCCTTAAAACGTTCCCATGCTTATGTTGCGTCCCTAGTTCGCCAACAGATCATATTCAAGCTTTTATCGGCTCTCTATATTGTTATGGTGTTAATCTCTGTCAAATTACTTTGCATTCCTAAAGTTGTTTACATAAATGAATTATGTATGAGGCATTTCCTTCAACCTAATGTTCAAATGACCATGGGCTCAAAACCACGGGCTTATCAATTTAAGCATTGTTCCTAGCGCTTCTTCTTTCATCCTTATTCCTCTATCATGAGACCGTATTCAAATGTACAAGGGATTATTTACTTCTATCCCTTTTACACTCCTTATTATATTCTTTACCTTAACACATGATCGGTGTGGGAGCTAGATTCTCTGGTACTTTGGCCTTTGGGATTTTGGTCTTTGCATTCTTTGTATTCTTCCAGAGTTGTTACCTACCGGAGTGGTTACATCTCATGGTTAATCCAATGGCTAGCATTACTCCCGAATTTATCATATTGATGGTCTTCTCTAATCATTCATTGAAATTTGTCTTTTACATGATCGACAACTATGACTTAATCTTTAGTTGAGATGGACAGTTGTCATCTACTCCAGAACTTCGGATATTCATGAATCTGGGACTCCAGGTTACTATAACTCTGAAGTAGTTGAATTCATCTAGAGGTTTACGTAGAGAATAAGTCATAAAACGATGGTGACCACTTGTTGTCGGTTAACACCTCATGCTTACTCTAATCTTCCATTATGTTTGATCAACGATCGAGAATGCTCTCGAATTACATCAACGATTAACGTTACTTCGTGATTCTAGCCTTGTTGGAAGCCCAACTACCATCTCATTTTATGTTCCTATTCGAAACATTTTATTATCTTGTGGTCACCCCGAGCAAGTGCAATTGTCAGACTGTTGGTTTTCTTAGTTTAAAGTTTGCATTTTATATCACTTGTTGTTTATTTTATTGATTTCTCGCATGTATTTTTGTGTGAATTGATGACTAATACTCTCCTTTAAATTCATGATTGTAAAGCATGAATTTAACCTTCTTTCGTTTAAAACAACTAAGAAGAAACTATGTCGGTGGTTGTCCCATGCATAATTTAAAGGCTATTGTTTCTTCTAGTTATAAACATGAGAAATGATCTAGGAATTATTGTTGAATTAAAACATAAGATCGATTATCTCCTAGTGGTTGCATTTGTGAATAAGGGTAAATGAAATGGCTATGTTGTGAATATGTCAACCCATAACTAAGCTTATGATAAAATTATTGCAATCAAAGATTTTAAAAAAATCTATGGTGAACTCTAAGCGCTCAGGAAAACTCCTTACCACTATTTCCAAACCCTATGCTACACCATATTTGTTTATGATGGTCTTTTCTTATCAACGAACTTTCTGGATTTTTCGTAAATCATAATCACATCAAGAGAGAGGTCTCATATTTTGGACCAGGGTTTCGTGGTGAGCAACGATAGTTACATGGGTTTTGATGTGTTGAGCACGCTCATCCTTTGCTCAGCTGGAGAAAATCAACATTCCAAGTGTGGAATGATAATAGGGTACCTTCATCTATTGTACATTTCACTTGGTATCGGGTATGTTTATATGTCTCTCTTTGAGGCTTATCTTTTTCCTTGCTTAGTCTTCATTTTGGTCGCTCTCACGAAGTTCACCTCATTGTATTCTGGTTCGCCATCATTATGGCCCATGTTGTTAGAATTGAAAATGGTTCACAAACCCTGCTAATGTATGATGGTGTGGCTAAGAAACTTTCCCAGGTCGGTTGGCTATCGTTTGTCCAGTCATTTAAGGGTTTCAATTTATACATTGCCAAAGATTTTGCCAAAACATTTGATGGAGTTAGGGTTAAAGTTGGAGATACCCAGTTCCAGATTGAAGAGGATTTCATTGCCAAAGCCACTGGTCTTCCTCTTTTTGGGGATAAGTGGTTTAAGAATGCTAGGATTGAAAAAAATCCTTGGCGGTATTTGTTAATTTCTAAGAAAACGAAATACAATGTGAAAGGTATACCCTTGGATTTATTCCATCCAAGATGGCACGTCCTCCTGCTAATTATTAAATAATTCATAACTTGTGAAGGCCTCTATGGTCTGATATTTTACTTCCACATACGTCTGTTGATGGTTTTCTTGGGGTTTCATCTAGATTTTCCTTTCTATTTTCTCAGAAGCTTACAGAAGTTGAATAGGTTTTACCAACGTCTGAATAGTAACCCTCAAGGTAGCTTGTTTCATCATGGTTTTATTCAAATCCTGGTCGAGGATCACCTTGTTAGTATCGAGGACACTTGGGAGGGTTTTCTTATCAGAAATAAGTTTTTACCCCAGAACAGTGATCTTGTGGTTGATATCGCACACAATTATGAAGAGGTATTACCCCCTCAACCTCTACCTCAGGAATTTCAGATCGAGATTCAACTCGTCGATAACCCTGTTTCGTCGGTCGACCTTCAAAGTGACCCTTTACTTGTGACATGAACAATGTTAAGAAAGAAGAAATTCATTCCTAAGAAATCGTTAGAAGTTGTCGTTACTAATCTTAAGGACCAAGTTTCAAGTGATTACCAGTCACAGCCCACGAGTCCAATCAAAGAAGAAGAATCAAAGGAACATGATACAAAGGGTAAATATTCACATTACAATTGCAAAGTTGATTTAAAAAATAAGAGAGTTGGTTGGGTTATATCTAGGTTAATCAGGAATAAAAAGAAACATAAGGATGACACGATTCCAACTATTACAATAGATCAAGACTCTTATGAAGACGATCATACTGAGTATGATTTCGTCTCAAATTTACCACCTTTCCTTCAATATTGTGAGGGTTTCTCTGGTATACAGGATGATTTAAAAGCTAAAGAAAGTCTTTTAGAAAAGGAACAACAACATCCAATTCCAGGTTTAGAACCCGATCATTATCATGAATGTTTGGCTTGGGTTCAGAGATACTACTCCGATGTGCCTTTGTTATCCACAATTTTGGTCATTGTGATGATGTCATGGTGATGTTATGATGATAGAAAATCAAACTTCTTATTAAAGAACTCCTTCCTGAAAAGGGTTGCTCTTATCTATTTCCAGAAATCATGTTTTGAGGAATGCTCGCAGGCTGCTTATATACTCTTCTGCGAGAATCCTTCATTCTCGCAAGCTGCATTCAACGAGGGTGCGAACTTCTCGCACTGTAATCATTACCAGGGTGCGAACATCTTTTTACAAAGGAAAAAGATAAGATTCTCAAGCCTTCTAGAAGGGTGAGTTAGTATTTGAATGGTTGTTCAGAAGCTGGCATTCCAGATTTATTGGGATCATTCTTATCCTAGCAACTAACCTATTCTCTCCTATAAATTGATGAGAATACTCATGGAAAGGGTTAAGTTGGCAAGCTTGAGAGATCTATTGGAGAATTGGTGCATGATTGTATGGAGAATTGATGTTGCAGCAGATAGAGACAACAGCAAGGTCATCATAAGTAGTTGATTTTCTTCATGCATGAGCAAGTGTGTGTGTCAGAACTAGAAGCCATTGAAAGGAGATCTAC
>ML796857.1:1719000-1731479 GCA_009831015.1 Picea engelmannii
GTTAATTCAATACATGAATATGTCCCTTTCCCATAATGATGATGTCATCTTATTACATGATTCCTTGATCACATGTATAGACTAGGTATTGAATATATTAATTTGATTGTACTTCGATTGGTTTGTACTGTCGTGATTGGACGACACAAGAGCATCGAAGATGAGCAAGGAACAATAGATATTTAAGGAGAGAGTTCATAAGGTATGTCCACTATCCATTTCTCTTAGTTCATTCAATAGTCTAGATCTAGGGAAAGAGTAGTATTCTGTCTTGTTTTGTTCTAGATCCAGGTGGATCTAGGGAGATTGGTCTGTGTCCGCACTCACGAATTTATCCTGAAACAAAATTGGCGACTCCACTGGGGACTTATCCCTTTTGTCTTCATGGTTTTGAATTTTTTGTGGCCATTTTCTCTATTTTTATTTTTCTCCTAACTTGTCAGTATCTGAGTCCTCAGGATACCCTGAGAGACCTTCTGGGTCTAAAAGCCATTTTGGATTTTGCTTGATTTTTCAAAATTTTCATTAGTTTCAGAGATTCTCGCACTGTGTCCATTAGCAGCCTGCAAGAACCACTGAGGTTCACACCTTTCTTATATACTCCAGTGCGAATTGTTCGCATTCTGCATCAAAGTGGCCTGTGAGAACCATTGTTTCTCGCACTGTGTTACACACTGGCCTGCGAACATCTTTTTGAAATTTTTTGAATTCCAATTCTGACTTTTGCAATAGCTCAGTAAGGTTGATTTAAGTCTTTTTAACTCTTTGGATCACTGGCTTACCTATTTTTTCTTTCATTTGCTTGCTGGACCTGATCTAGGGTTTCTAGGCCTTTTCTTGCTTTGGGAACTTGACTTTCATTTCTTAGCCTTTGTTGGCATTTTTCTTCTCTCTGATTACTGGAGTTGGATGTGTCGTGTTGGTTAAGAATCAGTGATTGATTGGAAGTTAAGTTTTCGGTGTTTCTTATTTGATTGTTGGTTCCAATGGACAATTTTCATTTACATTAAGAAACTCCTTGGTTTGCTTATTGTTCTTGCTTTCATTGAAAGTTTTGGTTGAGTTGTAGTTGATTGTTTGATATTGGTGATTTGATTTTCTTCTCTCTGTTATCGGGATTCTTCTTGGAAAGTGAACCATATGTTTCCTTTCAAGTTTTGTTTTTGCTTTTGTTGAAAACATCGAAAATCAAATTTTTCGAGTATTGAAGTTTTGAAAAAGATATTTAGAAAGTGTTCATTGATACATGATTGTTTGCATTCACATTCAAACGGAAATTGAGCATTGCATTTGCATTGTAATATTGAGATTGATTCGGAAATTGTTCTCGCTCTCCCATAACTAGGATTCATGGAATGAAATGAGTCGTTTTTCATCATATCCTTGCATTATTTGGGTCAGAGTCACATATCATGAGTTTCACTTCCGTTGCCTTTGAGTAAACAACAGCTTTTAAAAAACATTGCGCAATATTAAAATGTATCTAGTAACTCTTTTCTAGGGCTCTTTTACACCAACATTTAGCTAGGCTAGTGCTTTGGAGTAGGAAGAGAGACACACTCTCCAAAAGCTCAAAAACAAACAATAGAATCTTGAGTTAGGGAGTGTAAAATTCCATTGGCAGCATATTGTCCTGGGAAGCCCTTCTAACACAAGGGTCAAGCATTAGGTCGCATTGGTGTTGGCAGGGATACTAACCCTCTTTGTTGACATCAGTGTAGATATTGCACGTATTACGGGATCACTCCGAGGTATACCCACAATTATGAGTGGAAGCCTTTGAGTTGGTTTCAGGCTTTGTTACCCTGCCCTTGCATGTGGATCGGACTGACGACCGTTCCCCCAGGCTGTATTGTTGTTTGTGGTGACCTTAGTTGCTTATATCTCTAGGTTCTTACCCAAGGTGACTGTGGAGGGGCAAGTCTTCACAGTACCTGGAATCGACGTTGATCAAACTCACTCGAGCTCCTTGGAAGGTAAATCCACAATTACTGCGTGGAAGCCTTAGAGAGTAAATCCACAATTACTGGCGTGGAAGCTTTCACCAGGGTGTAAGTCTGTTAAGCAGGTTTTCAATGTAACTTTTCCACCCTAGCCCCGCCCCTTCTCATTTCGTTGTTGCGACGTTGGATTTCATCACCAACTAGTGGCTTTGGTATTAGAAGGTATTGTTTGCTTGGTGATTGTCTCTAGATTCTGTTTACTAGTGTATGTTGTTGTTTGCTCATAGTTGACCATAGGATTTTCATTGGGGAGTTTGTTACTTGTTTACAATTTCTCCCCCGCGACGTTCACGTAGGATGCAAGGTTTGTCTCCGGAACGTCCGGAAGATTCACAACCTTTGCACACAGCAACACCTGAGGGTACCCCCGAGGACTCTCCTCGTCCGGATGAAATCCCTCTTGTTCCTTTAACACACGTTGACGTCAGTGATGTTCCAGAAGTTTTTACACCACCTCCACAAGTCGAAACTACTGATCCTCTTGTCAAGTTTCGAATTACAAATACTGTAGAGGACTACCGCATTCATCATGGTGAATGACCTTCAGGACGATTTCATCTTTCTTCATAAACTCTTGCTGTATCTTCTGATTGCTGGGCCTTCTCACGGTGTAGTAGGTCAAGATCCTTCTTGGTCAGGTGATTTTCGACGAGTCTTGTTTGGTACTAAATCCCCTGTCTACGAAGTCATCGACCCTTCTGTGTTTCCTGAACAAGGAACTGCACCAGAGACTACCACTTATCGTTTTGTTCTCCCTCCCGAGATGGCCCATCTCGCTAATACTATGAGTGTCCAAACCGAAATTCCTGCAACTACTCTTGCACCTATTAACACTCAGAGAACACCTGAGGTTAATTCGAATTTGCCCCCTGGTTACCATGCATTGAATCCTGCGTTGAATGTTACACATCCAACACCTCCACAAACCCATGCTGGTTCTCCAGGTGGTCCTTAGTTTCCTGGGAATCCTATTCCCGATTTCATCCCGACACTCCCTCAGTTTCCCACTGGCACTGCTAATCCTAGTGGTACTATACCAACCATTGCACCGAATGTATAGATTCCTATTGGTGGACAGAGTGGCACAGTTCCATTTCCTTTTCCTTTTCCCGGACAACACATAGTGACTACACAACCCACGGTTGGTGCACAACTACCGGGTGGAACTGTTCCTTTAATAGGGGGACCAACCTCTCCTTTAGTCCCAAACATACCTCCTGCATTGGCCCAGTATTGGAATCATCTTGTGCAGAATTTTCCTCAAAATACTGGGGGGCAGCAAGTTGTCCCTACTGTAGGCCAACCATATCCAGGTGTGACTAATCCTATTTGGGGTTCGAGTCAGACTTCTCAACCCCAAGTCCCTACTCAGACTCAAGGTCAAAATCCTTGGGGTTACTATCCTATCCAGCCACCACAGAACCAACCAGGATCTTCCCTCTGGGGGAAAACTGCATACGGTCCCACTGGTTTACCAACGGGGCTTCCACCCCAAAGTCACCAGTATCCACAAGTGAATCGGCAATTACCCTTTCTTGCTACTTTGGATTTGCCAGATTTGTCTAGGATCCTCAATGATCCTATTCATCACTCTCCCCAATGGCCTGCTATTCCTGCAAAGCTTCCATTCGATATTCCAAAATTTGATGGGAAGGTGGGAGAGGACCCAAACAATCATGTCATGACTTTCCATTTGTGGTGTTCGTCCAACTCATTGATGGATGACTCCATTCGCCTACGTCTTTTTCAACGCACTCTTACATGTGTTGTTGCGAAGTGGTACATTGAATTACCACGAGGTTTCTTTTCGGATTTCAACACCCTGGCCATGGCCTTTCTCACTCATTACCAGTTACCGATCCGTTACGATACCGGGACTGAGATTTTAACCTCCTTTAAACAAAGCACCGGCACTCATATATCTGATCATATTCATGAGTGGCGGAGGAGGCGATGTCTTATCAAACTCGAGCTCCCCGATCAGTTGTTGGCTGAATGGTTTAAAAAATATTTTGTAAACAAAATTGGAAAAGACATTGCTATGGGCGGTGTTGTTACTGAAGAGCAGGCTATAAGTCATGCTCAGTACCTAGATCTCGTTTATTCACAAATGGGAACTTTGTATGATTTATTGTCTGATCTACCTCGTCCTGGAACTTCCAGCACTTCTACTGCTCTGGCTGCCTCGCATGCCGCTGATGGTGTGATTGGCACCACTCATAGCCACTCACATTCCGTTTCTACTACCACCCCAAAATCCAATCCTTCTAATGTTCAAAATGCTCTGTCTCCTACCCCTCCCGCCGGTAAAACCTCCGAAGTCAACGCAGCTCAATCTATGCCTACCGGTAAGAATAAATCCAAGAAGGGGAGAGGCAAGAATAAGGAGGGTAAAAACAATAATCCTAATGAGCAAACCAAAACCACTCCTGTTGATGACCGGGATAAGCGCAAACCACGCTACCCTTGCCTTATTTGTGGTGATGATCACTACACAAAGGATTGTCCGAGACGTGTTGAAGTTAACAAGTTCCTTCAAGGAACGCCCAAACCTTCTACGCCGACAGTCTTGTCTCAACCTTTCCCGTCTCAATAGCAGGCTTCGTTGGTCATTCATGACCAACCATATCCTTCTACATCGTCATATGTTTTGATGTGCATGGGCGATTCGAAAAAGGACAATGTTGCACTTACCACTAGAGCTAAAGACTATACCTCTTCTAAGGAGAAGGTTGACGATACAACTTCTGATCTGGTCCAACTTTCTCCATCGAACCCGCCTATGACCGGTCCTCTTCATCTCGAACGACCGAACCTGGATACATTTATACGACCACCCCCAAAAGGTGTCGTTAAGAAGTCGGCATTCAATCCTCAAGCTCGGGCCGCCCAGAACTATAGCATAGTCGAAGATTTAGCCCAAGCACCTTCTGCGATGTCTTCCCTAGAAGTCCTTCAATCTTGTCTTGCACAACGAAGGGCTCTGTTGAAATCCATAGGTGGAATCGATCCCACAGATATGAATCTGATAGTATTTAACTTGGATGATCATATTCCAAGGTTACCCCCACAGCTTGCATTTCAAATACAAGTTGTTGTGGCCGACAAGAGTATTTGTCGGACTGTTGTTGACGAGGGTGCCTCTACGTGCGTGATGTCTTTTACTTGTTGGAAAGCCATTGGCTCTCCTCCTTTAACCGAATCCCAAAATACTTTGCGAGCCTTCAACGGCTCAGGTTTTAAGCCATATGGTGTTCTACCGTCGTTTCCTGTCACTTTGGAAGGTAAGACCATCCAAGTGGAAGTGGAAGTTTTTTATACTCCCTTAGATTATAATCTTCTACTTGGTCGTAGCTGGGTTGATTCTATGCGTGCCATTGTGTCTACCCTTTTCCGTATCTTATGTTTTCCTCACCAAGGAAAAGTTGTTATGGTTGATCAACTTTCCTTTTTCAATGCTGATATTCATGTTGGCAACGTGCCTTTCATTGCTAAAACCCCACCGGGTTATGAGAATGTTGGAGTCAGTCTTTTAAAAAACTCTTCGTTGATGGGAACTTTCCCCATACCACCACCATCCGATATTCCACGCCCGTTTATTGCTTCTATTAAAATGGTCTCTGATGTACCTCACGAACTTCCCATGTCTGTTGACCCGTGGATAGTCCCTGATCCTGGAGATCATGTTCGTTTCGACAACGTTATGTCGTTAAGTCCGGTTGAGTCCGCTTACCAAGCTATCCAATCGGCAACCCTTACTACTTCTTCTGTTGACAAGTTGTCTCCTGACCCTTTCCAAGTTGTCTTTCCAACTGATGAGATGATTATGTCCGTCATGGCAGATACCCCTTGGGATGATGGACATCATCATTCCATTTTGTTTTTGGAGCAACACACTCTTGAGAATTACCAACGGATTTCGACTCCGTCGACCGTTGTGGTCATCACGACCGTTGCTGGAACTACACATGATGTGTTTGCGGAAGGGAACCTTAGCAACATTTCACCCACGATTCCCATAGATATTTCGGTGAAACCTGGGATCGTCGAGAACGTTCATATTGGAGCTTCGTGTTCTCCTGAGGAAATTGTCACTTATACTTCCTTGTTTAAAGAATTTCATGGTATCTTTGCCTGGAGTTACAAAGAAATGTCGGGTATAGACCCCTCTATTGTGGTCCATGAAATTAAGACATACCCCAGAGCCAAACTAGTCCGGCAGCACCTCCGTCCTGTCCATCCACATAAAGCCGTAGCCATTAAACTTGAAGTTGAAAAACTCCTTAAAGCCAGTTTTATTTATCCAGTGGCCTTGACAGAATGGGTTTCTAACCCTGTACCGATCGATAAAAAGGGTGGTAGTATTCGTGTTTGTGTTGATTATCGGGATATCAACAAAGCTTGTCCTAAGGACAATTTTCCAACCCCTTTCGTCGACCAGATCGTCGATGATTGTGCCGGCAGTGAAATCTTTTCCCTTATGGATGGATTTTCCGGCTATAATCAAATCAATATCGCTCTTGAGGACCAACACAAAACAACTTTTATTTGTCCTTGGGGTACTTTCGCCTACCGTAAACTTCCTTTCGGTTTAAAGAACGCAGGTGCTACGTTTCAACGTGCTATGTCTTACGCATTTCACAATATTAAGCATATTGTTCAACCTTATTTGGACGATTTGTCGGCTCACTCTTTACGACGAGTCGATCACCCTATGCATCTCCGAGCGATTTTCGTTTCTTGTCGATTCTATCGCATTCGCTTGAATCCTCATAAGTGTGTCTTTTGCGTAGAATCTGGCCGTCTCCTCGGTTTTATTGTTTCACGCCATGGGATCCAGGTTGATCCTATCAAGGTCGAGGCGATTCTTAATCTCCCTCCTCCTTCTTCTTTGCGTCAGCTACAAAGTTTGCAAGGGAAAGAAAACTTTCTTCGTCGCTTCATCCCGAATTACGCTGAGATTACTCGGGGTTTTACACGTCTTCTAAAGAAAGGTTCTGAGTTTATCTGGGATAAAATTGCTAATGATTCCTTTGAAGCCTTGAAACTGTCCCTCACGAAAGCTCCTCTTTTGTTCCCTCCGAATTACAGTCAAGATTACTTTATTTATTTAGCTGCGTCCGAGTATACCATCGGTATGGTCCTCGTTCAAGAGGATGATAACCACGATGAACATGTTATCTATTATTTGAGTCGAAGTTTAACTTCCATGGAAATCAAATACCAACATGTTGAAAAGATGGCTTTGGCTGCTGTACAAGCAATTCAACATTTTCGTTATTATATTCTCGCTAGGAAAACTACCGTGATTTCACACTGTAACCCCATGCAACATATATTGACTCGTCAATTGCTGGGGGGCAAGTACTCCAAGTGGATTGTTATTCTCCAGGAGTTTGATTTGGAATTCGATCGAGCCACGTCGAAGAAGTCCCTAGTTTTTGCTGAGTTGATTTGTGACTTTCCCCACACTTCCACGAAAAAAGTAGCAGTCGATTCGTTACCTGACGAGTCACTTTTCCTTATCAGTACCGACAATGTTTGGTACGGAGATATCATTATCTATCTCCAAAATCAAACTTTTTGGCCTACATTGTCCAGTGCCGAACGCCGTCGTGTTCGTTATCAAGCACGTCATTACATTATCCTCGGAGATACTCTTTACCATCGAGGCATTGACTCTGTCTTTCGGCGGTGTTTGAATTTTGACGAAGTTGAGAAAGCTTTGAATGACTGCCACTCTGGAGCATGTGGTGGTCATATGTCTGGGTATGCTACTGCTCAGAAAATCTTACGTGCAGGTTACTTTTGGCCTTCCTTGTTTACTGACTGCATTACTGTTGTTCAGAAGTGTCATGCCTGCCAGACCTACAATCAGAAGATTCGGTCGCATCCTGCTCCCCTTCATCCTGTAGTCTCAGTAGGTCCTTTCGCTAAATGGGGCATTGATTTCATGACATGTCACCCTCACTCGGCCGGGGGGCATGGTTACATTATCGTCATTGTTGATTATTTTACTAAGTGGGCCGAGGCAATGCCGACATTCGACAATACTAGGAAGATTGCAGCACTATTCCTTTTCAACCATGTCGTTACTCGTTTTGGTGTTCCTCGGGCTATCGTTACCGATCATGGTAGTCATTTTAGAAATAATATGATGTTTGAACCTACCGAGAAGTTGGGCCTTCATCATGATAGCTCAACACCCTATTATCCACAGGCTAATGGCCAGGTTGAAGCCATGAATAAGGTTCTCATCACTATGATTCGAAGGATGATAGGGATACATAAAACCAGCTGGCACACAATGTTATTTTTGGCATTGTGGGCATATCGAACATTTGTTAAGTCTGCCACAGGATTCACGCCTTTTCGATTAGTTTATGGCATGGAATCCATTCTGCCAATAGAATGTGAAATACCATCTTTGAAACTAGCTGTAGAGCTCTTACCTAATACTTCTGCCGAAGAGGAACGTCTGTTGTATTTGATGCGATTAGACAAGACTCGCCATGACGCTACTTTGGTAATCGAAGCCCAAAATAAACGTGTTAAGGCACAGTACGAAAAGCATGTCAAACCTCGTGTCTTCTCTGAAGGAGATCTTGTTCTTTTATATGAACAAGACAAAGATGTCTTAGGAGCTGGGAAATTTGAACCAATGTGGCGTGGGCCTTACGTTGTTAGTAAATTTTTGGCAAAAGGAGCGTATGAGTTAGTGGATTATGATGGGGTACCTTTGAGTGAACCCAGAAATGGGTTGTACTTAAAGAAGTACTATGCATGAGTCATTTGTGCATGAAGTACTTGTATTTTTATGTATCATACTGAGTGTGTGTGGTATGTTTAGTTTTTCGTTTGACGTTATTTGGTCTCTACCCTTACGTGACGTTGTGTTTGGTTGCCAGATGTCGGAGTATTCGCTACCTTATATTGGCTTCGCCGACGGCGCTAGCCGTAGCACTCGAAACCTAGCTTCTGTTGCCTAGGCAATCTATGCCCCAACAAACGAGCTTATATCTTTACAAGGTGTATGTCTTGGCCGAGCAACCAACAACATAGCAGAGTATAGCGTCGTTATTGAGTTATTGGTTGATGCTATCTCTCTTGGAATTCATAGTTTGGTTGTGTGACTTGACTCGCAACTAGTGGTGCTATAGCTAAGTAATGTCTACTCTATTCGAAGTCCTACATTATTAAGAGTTTATTTGCGAATTCGCCTCTTAGAAAGACATTTTGATTATATTGAATATCAACACATTCTGAGAAGTCTTAATACATTAACAGATGCTTTGGCTAATTACGTATTAGACAGACATTTGAACAATTTATAAATCAAACACATGTACACAAGTGTAAAGTAAGCCGGTAGAAACCATGTATATATAATAACGATCAAAGTTTGTTTTTACAAAATGAGTCCGAAGACCAAAATATCAAAACTGAAGCTCATGGCTTCTACATAACGATATCATGACATCAATGATGTTCACGATAGCACACTAAATTCCTGGCCACTCTGCAGAGCAAGCGACCCATAGAGGAAGAGACTCCCATGGTGTGACGTTGATCGCATCGTGGAATATCCTCTAGAGACATGTCTGGAACATCAGTCATCAACCCCTCTAGGTTCTGCTCCACTGTCAAGTAGTCCTCGGCATACTGGGGGACTGCGACTACTGCCTCTCCTCTATGCTGGACAAGAGAGATACCAGCTGGTCTATGTGCCCCAACATCTGTGTTATTAATACAGATTTTGGTGTTAGTCTTTGGATGTTTCTATAAAACCAAAAACATTTAATATGATGAAAATACAAAAACATCTAAAAAAGATAAAAGTTGGTGTACTTCTCACCAATATCTCCCCACTGTGTGTCTTTGGGAAGGACAAGGTCAAGATCGCCACGAAAGTCCAAACCAGCATACACATAATCCTCGACCATCAGAACCTGGCCTTGAAGTCAGTCAAAGAAGCGATTGTCGTATCTGAAAATCGGTCCTGCCACATGCCTAGCCATGAGTTGGCACCATATCAACATCCATGGATCCCTAGGACCCGGAAAGTGCCAATCTGCCTGAAGCCTGTACACTGGGACCCTCTCACAAAAGAAGGATACTAGAAATGATCCATAACCAAACTGCTTTAGGTCTCCTCGCCTGCTTTTGGTCAGTTTTTTTTTGAGGTTATGTAACACTGCGTCAGCCCAGTTGAAGACTCGGGGCTCGACACACTCCAGAGAATACTGGAAATAGCTCTATAGAGACATATGTGGGGCAGCACTTCCTGCCATGCGAGCTATAGTGAAGAGGATGGTACGGAGAGTTATATCATTCACTCCCCAAATGGCTACTTTTCCTCTTTGTCGTTCAGCCTCTGGTACACAATACTCTCGGCAATACTCACTCATTTTCATACCCCCTCTGCGGTTACCAGTCAAACTAACATAAGAACCTCGTCTTGACAACCCAGTCAGGAAATAAATATCTTCAATATCAATCGTCAATGTGTGAGCACCGACATTGAAAATCTGTTGATCCGGATCCCACATCCGGACTAAATGTTCCAACAATCGCACTTGGGCTCTCATGCCCGGTATTCGGAAATACTTTAGGAGACCACAATCTCTTAAAGTGGCAATGGTTTGAGGGTGATTTTCAGTGGCAACATTATCATCCTCATGTTCCCTTTCTCTCCATTCGAGCACCATTGTGATAGTTATTAACCTGCATGACAATCATGTGAAGAAAGTTAATAATCTAAAACATGAAGAAAATTGGTTTTATTGACTAAACGTTATACAAATTTTTTGACCTCTGCGCTGTTCGCAGGTGGGTCTTGAGCACAGTGTGAACTTCTCGCACTGTAGCTCAAGCCCACCTGCGAGAATGAAGACTTCTCGCAGGCCCCGTATGGGCAGCCTGCGAGAATCTTCATTCACGCATAGGGTTTCAATAACAAGCTTAAAACTTGAAATTTAGCCATTTAAATCATGAAATTAAACCATGAAAAGTTAGGGAATTGAGCACTTACCAGTTTGATCCAGACGGTTCGTGAAATGATGCCCCGAAGCTCCCGAAAATTGATGATGAAGATCGGAGGTAAAATGGAAGTTTTTGCACTACAATGGCAAATGGGTAAAACAATATGGTAAAAATGAATAGTAAATTTGTTTTATTTACTTTTTACCATATTCAAAGTGGGTTTTTCTATTTTTATGTCATTATTTAGCCCATTTAACCCTAATTACTAATACGAAAGTGAGTAAAATGACTTGCAGGTACCTAATGCAGATAATTATGGACTAAAACTCTTGCGGTGTGGCGTGTTTTTATTGATTTCCTAGGGTTTTGATCTGAAACCTCAAGTGCCTTTTATCCGTTCTTGCACTTGCGAAAAACCTAGAACATGATCGAGCGTTGTTTTATCTCTTTTCCGGGCTCGTTGCTGTTACACGAAAAAGGAACCCCCCTGGAGTTATCTTTAATCTCTTTTCAGACTCTCGAAATATGAAAAGATTGTCGAGCGATCTTGCTATTTTCACGCTCGTTAAAGTATTTGAAGTTACGCATCCTTCGAGCAATAGTTTAACCCTTTTTTGGTCTCATTAGACTATGGTACGAAAAAGGAACTGAGAGAGTTCTCTTTTGAGTGTTTTTCCTACCTCTATAATCTTGAAAAACCTTCGAGTTTTCTATCTCTGGACTCGTTAAACAAACATTAACAGACCCGTGATGGGACCGAGCCACTCCTTCTTAGGGTTCGTTAAAAATACTCTAAGGGACTCGTCCGAAGGATGAGTTTATATCAACAAGCATATGTGATCCTCTTCAAGCTTGCGTAAAAATAAAGAGGTACTTGCCAGAAATGGTGGGGGAAAAATTTGGAAAAGGGATATGTTTCATCTTTGAGTTAATTGGCAGTAAGTGTCGCTCTTGAACATGACACCCCCTATTCATCACTCGAAGTTGGTTTGGGTAATCCATTTGTCTCTCATCCGATTTGATTACGAGGTCTTTTCATGTGTCGTTTTTGAGTCAATGCTGCCAAATCATTGGTCGTGTCGTCCATATGTTCAAGAGTTGTCCGTTTGAAACCTCTATTGAGTCGACCATCTGCAGTTATCCTTCACTTTGTGTCAGCCTTCCCTGTGTCCAAAGTCCAATTGCTACATGCTCTATTTCACCATCAAACTCTGTTTCTCATTTCGTGTCACTGATGGGGGATACATCAAGGCCTTCCTATGACGAGTTTTGTTCCGTCGACTTCAACACATTATCCGGAGTCAAAACTTAGAAATCTTTTGGTACCTTGAAGCTTGCATGACTCAATGGAAAGTTTCTCGCTTTCGACAGTGGGTTTACATCATTGACCTCTGATCGAAAGATTCCGTCGGGTGTTCGACATCAACTCATTTATTCACAGTCGATGGATTGTACTATAGTACCTTGGGAGTCATTGACATTAATGGTGATTTC
>ML796858.1:13727-85454 GCA_009831015.1 Picea engelmannii
CTCACCCAAGGATCATGTGTACAATTAAATGTCTCTCATAAGAAACTAATGGGACCCGTGAAAATTAAATATAACAAAATTCCAACCAAGGAGTAGCATGTGTGGGCATTGTTTTTATTTCTTAGGTAGAATCCACACACATGTTTCCAACTTAGGGAAGCATGATGTGACCAGGGTAGAGTCAAGGTGGGCATAGTTTTTGATACTTAGGTAAATTCCCCCCCTTGGATTCAACCTGGAAAAATCCTAAAAGAATAAAAGGCAACAAATGGGCTTGGAAAAATTTTGCATTGAAAACAAAGATGCAACTCTACAAAGGCACCCACAAGTGAGACCCTACAACTCCTTGTATGTCATGAACCCCATACCCAAAATTATTTCCTCCATCCATGACACATCATCCACATGACTTAGAAGGAGTTCCCCTCGGGAAACACCCCTAAAGTTGAGGTATGATTCACTCAATAGGTCGCTTTGTCAACCCTCCCATACCTAAACTTGGAAAATTGCATAGGGTCTTTGAGCATACATTTATTTTGATGAGGTGGTTTGGATGTACTTTCTTAGAAGTCTCTTTTATTGGTTTTATTTACTTATCGTGATGCTTTAAATTTAGATCCTTGGAGGTCGTATCCATTTGTCTTTGCAGGACCCAGCCGGTGGACCGTTTTGGAGGGACAAGCCTAGCTTGGGATTCCATGGGGCTTGAATCCCACAGGTTGGATACTAGGGCCCACATGTTTGATGAAGAATAATTTCCTTTGGAGGCCTATAAGACATCATGGAGGACCTAACCTAGCCCCTACCACCCAACAATTTTCTTAAGAAGGACAAAACATCACCCTTGAGGGCTTGACATCATAGTAGGGCTAGGGTTTGGTGGCGGTTGAGGACACTTGGCATATTTTGAAGGAAGGAAGCCATTGATCATGAAGAATAGGCTTGGATCGAAGACAGGTGGGATTTGGAGGCCTAGCTCACCCATCTCCTACTCCAACAACTTGCAAAAGTGCCAAAACGTCACCCGTCTTACTTAGGGTTTTGTTTATGTGCAAATTATTGATTAAAAAAGTATTATTTTGTGTAAAGGGGAAATATTAGGGTCGTTGACCCCTTATATTTTTGTTTACCTTAAATTATGTCAAAAAACTATGTTTAGAACATTTTGTATAAATAGAGATCATTTATATCTCATTTTCATCATAGCTCTCCCATTGTGAGAAGCCTTCTTAACTTAAATCTCTTCCCTCTTTGGGAAATCTATATCTCTAGTGCTCTTTTTTTTATTTCTCTTGGATATTGGTGGAAGAAGTAGTGTTCTACCTCTCTTGGAGCTAGGTTCTTGCATTTGTGGTGGATTATCTTGGCAAAAGAAATTGTATCTTTTTGTGCTTGGACTAGGTAAGGAATATATCTTATTGTTGTTTCATTGCTTGGTTACAAGTGTGATTTTTCTGGACTTTATTGGGGAGTATAAGGATTTACAACCCCACCATATCCATCATTTTTTTCTTGAAATAATTTGTTGCTTGAGGTTTTACTAGGAGAAGTAAAAGGGTTTAGACCCTCCTAGTACTTACTAGTTAACCTTGCTTGCCTTGGGGAGTAAAATGGTTTACACCCCCAAGGACATAGAATTGTTAGCTGTTTATTTGTTTAACTCCATAACCCAATAGATAAAGGCACTACTCTAATTTCATTGGAGAAATAAAATCTTGCAATTGTTAACGTGAAAACTTGGGATTTTGAGATTGTCTAAATTGGAATCAATTATATGCTTTATGCTCTTGGTTGAGCCACTAGGGCGTCTCATTTTACTAAGTTTTTCTTTATGTTGTCATAATATTTTATCTATAGCTATTAGGGTTGCAGAAACCCTAATACAACTTTCTTAATAACTCACAAACCAACCATCAAAAGTTGTTAAAAGTTTTCCCCTATCCTCTACTAGTCTCAATGCACTTTTTGGGTGGATTGTTGGCAAGTGTTGATGGTTGATCTCTTTGTTGTAAAAAATGGTATGATACTGCCATAAGGCTGCAATTATATCTATGAAATACTAATTTCTTACATCCTTGTTTCATGCTAAAGTCTTTCTCTTTCATACTTGAGTTAAACTAGTCATTGCTAGCTTGTCTCTTGCAATATTAGCTAGACTTTTAGAAACTTTATTTGCATCTCTTATTATCATTTTGTTGCTGATATATATTATCTTTTATTGATTCAATTAGGTACATCAATATTAACCTACTTTTCCAACATATTATTGGGCTTGTATCTTCATTTTCTATGTGTCTCGGGTAGGTACAATCACTCCTTGGCAGGTCTTCTATACAGTGGCACATCTTCTACCATCTACGAGAATATTTTCAATCCCTTTATACTTTCCATAAATGACATATATGGGTACTCTTCATCATCTCTTCATCTTCCATCTCATCCCCCTCAGGGTCACTGAGATTCCCCCCTTTTGGTGATTACTTCATCTCTAAAGTGATAGGAATACCTATCTAAGGTGACAGTGGGTAGGTGTTCTCTTAGTTATCGCCATTTTGTGGTTGGGTTGGGATTTTCCCAACCTACAACTTGTGTGATAACATGTTTCATTGCAATATTTCTTAATGTCTATATCTCATTGTGCCATTCATCTTGGTTGGTTTATGTCAAATTTCTATGTTTCTCAATGGTTATGTCACATTGCAATGTTCATCAAGGGTTATGTCCCATGCAACATTCCTCAACTTTTATGTTGACTATCAAATTATTCACCCCCAGAGCTATTAGGTATTTGTGAGAAATTGTGCTATGATGATTCTTTTATCCATGATCCTCATGTTATTAGTAACTATCATGTGTCTATCCTTGAAGTGCATTGTTAAAGAATGATCTGCAAACAACTATTATTCTTGTAGTCATAGTTGATAATAACATCACTTTAGGTTCAAGTACTGCACTAGAAGAAGTGGTGATAATCCTCCCCTACTTATAACATAGCTCTAGGTTATCTTTGTAAAATTGTATAAGGGTTTCTCTTGATTAAACTTTATTTATTTTTACTCCTTGTTGAAAAGTATCTACTTAGTTCCCTTATAGAACTGAAAGTTAATTGGGTGCATATTTACTTTCATGATTATTTCAACATAATATGGAACATTTATCTTATCATAGTGCTTTCTTTCTTCTCATAACACATAGCCCCTCCTAATTATAACTAAACCCTATTTTAATCATACAACCCCTCATAATAGCTATGTTTCATTGTGACATTAAGACCTGTTGAATTCAATATTATGTCACATTGTGACACTTCGAGGTTTATAATATGGTTAATCTATTGTGATGTTATTCTTGGTTGACATATGTCGATTTGATACATTCCTCAATGGTTATGTTGCATTACGAAATTCATGAAGGGTTGTGTTGAATTGATTTTGGTTGACTTTGGTTGGCCATGGTTGAATAACACTAAGAGGTTTATAATATGGTTATATATTTTTCGATGTTCTACGTGGTTGGCATTGTTGACTTGCTTTGTTCCTCAATGGTTATGTTGAATTATGGAATTCATGAAGGGTTTTGCCGCATTGAGTTTGGTTGAGTTGGTTGGCCATGGTTGACTATGGTTGATGGTGATTAACTATGGTTGATCATGTTTACCTTTGGTTGACTACGGGTTAGCCTTGTAAGATTATATAAGGTTTTTGTTGGTTGAACCTTATTTCTTTTGGATCCTTGTTACAAAGTATCTACTTAGTGCCCTTATAGAACTAAAAGTTAATTGGGTGCAAGTTTACTTTCATGATTATTAAAACATAATATGGGACATTTATCTTATCTTAGAGTTTTCTTTCATTGCATTGCATATAGCCCCTCGTAATCATGGATGATTTTAAGGATTGAAATTTATTTTAAAATGTAGAAACCTTGGAAAATATTACTAATCCTTCATAAGCCAACTATAAAATGTTTAGCGATATTTTTGTAAAAATATTCAAATTTCTAAGCATTTTATATAGTTTGTATAAAATTTTGGCAAATTTTAAGGTAAAATAATTTTATCCTTTAGAATTTGGGCGAATCATTTTTAGAATAGTGAATATTTTGTTGGGAAAAACCATGAAAAATTATCTCATGAGAGAAATTTAGCCCCTAAAATCATCCTTGCTCGTAATTACAAGTAGAACTTTTTTTAATCATATAATAGCCCATTGTAAGGGTTGTTGCATTGTGACATTAAAAGGTTTAATTGAATTTGACATTAAGAGGTTTTATTGAATATTATATTGTGACACTTAGAGGCTTAGAAGATGGTTATATCTATTGTGATGTTATTCTTGGTTGGCATATGTCAACTATCTGTGTTCCTCAGTGGTTATGATGCATTTGAAATTTATGAAGGGTTATGTTGCATTGAGTTTGGTTGGTCATGGTTGACTAACACTAAGAGATTTATAACATGGTTATATCTATTGTGATTTTCTTCTTCATTGATATATGTCAACTTGATACGTTCCTCAATGGTTGTGTTGAATTATGATATTCATGGAGGATTGTGTGGTATTTAATTTGGTTGACTTTAGATGTCCATGGTTGACTATGGTTGACCATGATTGATTATGGTTTATTATATTTACATTTTCTTGACTATGGTTGAATGTGGTTGACCATGGTTTACTATGGATGACCATGTTGATTATCATTAAATGTGGTTGACTTTGGTTCAGTATGGTTGTCTATAGCTAATAATATGTTGGATTGTGAGGTTCTAAAATGGTTATGTCACATCGTGTGATCCGGATTATTTTCGGCACAAAATGAGAGTGGAGATATATTAAAGAAATGCACAGAGATATCGCGTATATCCAAAAATATAATAGAAATATATCAGAGATGCAACCATAAACATAGATATACAGTAATACATTATTTCTATTAATGAAATAAATGTACAGACACTGTAAAATACAGAGTAAAATACTAGATAGAATGGTGACAGCTTATCTCTGAGAAGAGATGTGTCAGCTACTCGCATTTGCAAGAAGATGATTACAATGAGGCTCTGAAGGCCTTTTTACAATAAACAAGAATGAAAAAAACCCTAGACATCCAAAAACCTAACCCTAGGAGATGAAGTGCCAAAAGTCATGTGGGCCTCGTTTGGGTAAGTTAATACATCAACTTCCTGGGGTCGTAACTTGTGCATACGATCTTTGTTTTAGGCATATGATAGCTCGTTAGAAAGGTATCATCGAGGAGATTCATTTTGGGGGCTCAATGATGCCTTTGGCTATCATTGAGAACCTCGATCTTGAAAAACTTTCATTTAGGCCCTCAAAATGGCCCCGGAAGTTAAAACCTGCTAAAAAATAGTAAATTGCCAAAATTTCCATAAAAATGTTTTGAGCCAGTGGGAAGAGGAGGGTGGCCACCGATATCCACCTTGATCAATCCTCCCTCCTTAAGAAGCAATGGTCTCCATTGTGTTGATTTCTCGGGGGAGAGGGAAAATCGTTTGCTGGATCTGCATCTTGGTGAGCTACTTGTATTGTTGGAGACATCGCGTTGCTCAGTTTGTGGAAGTATGTCAAGAACCTGTTGAGGTTGAGGCTATTCAACAAGTTGATATACATGAGAGGACGGTGTGCAGAAGGAATCTTTTCACTTTGTTGCAGCCTTGTCGACCTGCTTCTGTTGGATAGAAGGTACTTGGGGTGAGGTTGTAGTGGTTGCAGTGTCCTGCTATTCTCCTTTTGAACAGATTATGAAGAAGCTAATTTTTTCGGTATGAGATACTACCTTGTGGCAATTTTTAGGTGGAACAATAGTCAGAACTACCTCTGGTATTCTGTAGAGATGACCCCCCAAAGTAACAATGACACTACGGGCTCAAGACTCATAAACAACATGGCGCTTCCACATATATGGCTAGCCCAAGAGAACATCACAGACATCCAGTGGGGAAACATCACATAATACCTCTTCCTTGAAGGGTTGGATGTCGTATGACAATCGACATTGTTGGCTGACATGGAGATCTCGTCCTTGGCGAAGCCACCCGATATTGTATGGTTGCGGGTGTGGTGTTATCAACAATCCCAATTGTTTGACGACCTCCGCTAAGATGAGGTTCTTCTGGCTTCCACTATCAACAATAAATGTAGCGGGGTCCCCTTCACCCACATCTGTGAATGAAAAAGGCACTCCCCCTCTTTGGGATCTGTTGGTTCTTCTAGTTGAATTGTTGCGGTTGCAACAATAGCAGTGAGGTCTACATCAATGATCTGTCCTTTACCAGTATTTTCAGAATCGGATTCTGAATCAGGGTTCGGCTCCTTGTCTTTGATCTCGTCCACCAATGACTTTTTTGAGAGACATTCATCGGTGTTGTGCCAGGAGCTTTTGTGGAAATCACACCATTTTTCGGTGTCCTTCTTTGTCTTCCCATGACACTTCTTTTCATGTGTCTTGAACTTCTTTTTGGGAGACTATTTGTTAGGGTTGTCTTTGTCATACTTTGGTTGTTGCAGATTTACTGATCTGAAATCCCATTTGTTCTGGTGATTAAATTTCTGCTCAATTTTAATAGCATATCGATAAGCAGCACCGAGTGATGAGATGTCCAGAAAATCCATTTCAGTCTAGATGTATATGTGTAGAGCCCCATGGTATTTCAGAACCAAATGTCGCTCGAAATATTTGATACCCATCTTGGTGCGTAAGGTATGGAAGGTATTGGTGAACTCCGAAACTTCTTGGCCCCTCTCTTTCCGCAGTGTGGTCCATCTCATGTACTGGTCCTCATAGTTTCCAATAGGGTAATATTGTTCCTTTACCGCATCCACAAAAAAATCCCAAGTGGGATCGACCCCATATATTTCAGACTCGTTTGTGGAACTCTGCTCCCAATAAGATTCCCACCAATGTTTGACATGGGAGAGAGCTTTAAGGAGTGTGAAGGTGATCTTTTCTTTGTCAGAAAATTTGTGAACAAAGAAATAACCTTCTAGCAAATTTAACCATTTTTCTAGGGCTTCTTCATCTATTTGTCCTTCAAATACAGGAATATCAAAATTAACTTGTACCTTGAAAGGCGAGGTGCCTCCAAAGTGGATGCTTGATGAAAATACGCATGTTTCTATCTGCAAGCATTGAAGGATGTGGGAAAAATTTTCCATCATTTCATCCCTCTGTCGCATGAGAGCTTGCTCAAGCAACAAACTAATAGGATCGTCTGCTCCGTCGTTTTTCTTTTCTTCTGCCATTGAGGGTTTCTTGGGTGTGTCAGAGAAATTGTCCTCAAGAGAGACAACCTCGAGACCCAACTTGCTATACTCAGACCTTGTCGGGGACATGCACTGAAAGAAAATGATCAAGAACAACCTGCTCTGATACCACTGATCCGAATTATTTTCAGCACGAAATGAGACCGGAGATATACTAAAGAAATGAACATAGATATCACGTATATCCAAAAATATAATAGAAATATATCAGAGATGCAACCATAAACATAGATATACACTAATACACGATTTCTATTAATGAAATAAATGTACAGAGACTGTAAAATACAGAGTGAAAGACTCGATAGAATGGTGGTATTTTATCTCTGAGAAGAGATGTGTCGGCTACTCGCATTCGCAAGAAGATGATTACAATGAGGCTCTGAAGGATTTACAATAAACAGGAATGCCAAAAACCCTAGACATCCAAAAACCTAACCCGAGGAGATGAAGCACCAAAAGTCATGTGGGCCCTGTTTGGGTAAGTTAGTACATCAACTTCCCGGGGTCGTAACTTTTGCATATGATCTTCGTTTTAGGCGTATGATAGCTCGTTGGAAAGTTATTGGCGAGGAGATTCATTTTGGGGGCTCAATGATGCCTTTGACTATCATTAAGAATATCGATCTAAAAAAAAATTCATTTAGGCCCTCAAATGGCCCCGGAAGTTAAAACCTGCTAAAAATAGTAAATTGCCAAAATTGCCAGAAAACTGTTTTGAGCCAGTCGGAAGAGGTGGGTGGCCACCGATATCCACCTGGATCAATCCTCCATCCTTAGGAAGTAATGGTCTCCATTGCGTTGAGTTCCCAGGGGAGAGGGAAAAGTGTTTGCTGGATCTGCATCTTGGTGAGCTACTTGTATTGCTGGAGACATTGTGTTGCTCAGTTTGAGGAAGTATGTCAAGAACCTGTTGAGGCCGAGGTTGTTCAACAGGTCAAGATACATGAGAGGACGGTGTGCAGATGAAATATTTTCATGTTAGTACAACCTTGTCGACCTGCTTCTATTAGATAGAAGGTGCTTGTGGCGAGGTTGTAGTGGTTGCAGTGTCCTATTGTTCTCCTTTTGAACAGATTGTGAAGAAGCTAAATTTTGTGGTATGAGATACTACCTTGCGGCACTTTTTAGGTGGAACAATAGTCGAAACTACCTCTGGTATTCTGTAGAGATGACCCCCCAAAGTAACAATGACACTACGGGGTCGAGACTCATAAACAACATGGCGCTTCCACATATATGGCTTGCCCAAGAGAACATCGTAGACATCCAGTGGGGAAACATCACATAATACCTCATACTTGAAGGGTTGGATGTCGTATTACAATCAAAATTGTTGGTGGACATGGAGATCTCATCCTTGGCGAAGCCACCCGATGTTGTATGAATGCGGGTGTGGTGTTCTCGACAATCCCAACTCTTTGACGACCTCCGCTGAGTTGAGGTTCTTCTGGCTTCCGCTATCAACAATAAAATGTAGCAGGGTCCCCTTCACCCACATCCGTGAATGAAAAAGGCACATCCCCTCTTCGGGATCTATTGGTTCTTCTGGTTGAATTTTTACAGTTGCGACAATAGCAATGGGGTCTGCGTCAATGATCTGTCCTTTACCAGTATTTTCAAAATCAGATTCTGAATTAGGGTTCAGTTCCTTGTCTTTGATCTCGTCCACCAATGAATTTTTTGAAAGACATTCATCGGTGTTGTGCCAGGGGCTTTTGTGGAAATCGCACCATTTTCCAGTGTCCTGCTTTGTCTTCCTGTGACCCTTCTTTTCCTATGTCTTGGATTGGTTTTTGGGAGACTGTTTGTTAGGGATATCTTTGTCATACTTTGGTTGTTGCGGATTTATTGATCTAAAATCATGTTTGTTCTGGTGCAAATTTCTGCTCAATTTTAGCAGCATATCGATAAGCAACACCGAGTGATGAGATGTCCAGAAAATCCATTTCAGTCTGGATGTATCTGTGTAGAGCCCCACGGTATTTCAGAACCAAATGTTGCTCGGAGTCTTTGATACCCATCTTGGTGAGAAAGGTATGGAAGGTATCGGTGAAATCCAGAACTACTTGGCCCCTCTCTTACCGCAGTGTGGTCCATCTCATGTACTGGTCCTCATAGTTTCCAACAGGGCAATATTGTTCCCTTACCGCATCCACAAAAAAATCCCAAGTGGGATCGGCCCCATATATTTTAGACTCCTCTCTGGAACTCTGCTCCCAATAAGTTTTCCACCAATGTTTGACATGGGGGAGAGCTTTAAAGAGTGTGAAGGTGATATTTTCTTTGTCGGAAAATTTGTGAACAGAGAAATAACCTTCTAGCAGATTTAACCATTTGTCTATGGATTCTGCATCTATCTGTCCTTCAAATACATGAATATCAAAATTAACTTGTACCTTGAAAGGCGAGGTGCCTCCAAAGTGGTTGCTTGATGAATATCCACATGTTTCTATCAGCAAGCATTGAAGGATGTAGGAAAAATTCTCCATCATTTCGTCCCTCTATCGAGTGAGAGCTTGCTCAAGCAACAGACTGATAGGATAGTCTGCTCCGTCATTTTTCTTTTCTTCTACCATTGAGGGTTTCTTGGGTGTGTGAGAGTGATTTTCCTCAAGAGAGACAAGCTCGAGACCCAACTTACTATACTCAGACCTCGTCGGGGACATGCACTGAAAAAAAATGATCAAGAACAGCCTGCTCTGATACCACTAATCCTGATTATTTTCGACACGAAATGAGAGCGGAGATATACTAAATAAATTCATAGAGATATCGCGTATATCCAAAAATATAACAGAAATATATCAGAGATGCAACCATAAACACATATATACACTAATACACGATTTCTATTAATGAAATAAATGTACAGAGACTGTAAAATACAGAGTGAAAGACTCGATAGAATGGTGGTAGCTTATCTCTGAGAAGAGATGTGTCGGCTACTCGCATTCGCAAGAAGATGATTACAATGAGGATATGAAGGAATTTCTACAATAAATAGGAATGAAAAAAACCCTAGACAACCAAAAACCTAACCCTAGAAGATGAAGCGCCAAAAGTCATGTGGGCCTCGTTTGGATAAGTTAGTACATCAACTTCCCGGGGTCGTAACTTTTGCATACGATCTCCATTTTAGGCGTATGATAGCTCGTTGGAAAGGTATCGTTGAGGAGATTCGTTTTAGGGGCTCAATGATGAATTTAGATATCATTGAGAATTTCAATCTCGAAAAACCTTCATTTAGGCCCTCAAAATGGCCCCGAAAGTTAAAACCTGCTAAAAATAGTAAATTCTCAAAATTGCCAAAAAACTGTTTTGAGCCAGTCGGAAGAGGTGGGTGGCCACCGATATCCACCTGGATCAATCCTTCCTCCTTAGGAAGCAATGGTCTCCATTGCGTTGAGTTCCTGGGGGAGAGGGAAAAAAAAAATTGGATCTACATCTTGGTGCGCTGCTTGTATTGTTGGAGACATCACGCTGCTCAGTTTCTGGAAGTATGTCAAGAACCTGTTGAGGCTAAGGTTGTTCAACAAGTCGAGATACATGAGAGGATGGTGTGAAGAAGGAATATTTGTTCTTTTTTGTAGCCTTGTCGACCTTCTTCTGTTAGATAGAAGGCCCTTGGGGCGAGGTTGTAGTGGTTGCAGTGTCCTGCTGCTCTCCTTTTGAACAGATTGTGAAGAAGTTAAATTTTGCGGTATGAGATACTACCTTGTGGCACTTTTTAGGTGGAACAATAGTCGGAACTACCTCTGGTATTCTATAGAGATGACCCCCCAAGGTAACAATGACACTACGGGGTCGAGACTCATAAACAGCATGGTGCTTCCACATATATGGCTAGCCCAAGAGAACATCACAGACATCCAATGGGGAAACATCACATAATACCTTGTCCTTGAAGGGCTGGATGTCATATGACAATCGACATTGCTGGCCGACACAGAGATCGTGTCCTTGGCGAAGCCACCTAATGTTGTATGGTTGCGGGTGTGGTGTTGTCGACAATCCCAACTGTTTCACGACCTCCACTGAGATGAGGTTCTTCTGGTTTCCGCTATCAACAATAAAATGCAGCGGGGTCCTTTTCACCCACATCTGTGAATGAAAAAGGTGCTCCCCCTCTTCGGGATCTATTGGTTCTTCTGGTTGAATTGTTGCGGTTGTGACAATAGCAGTGGGGTCTGTGTCAATGATCTGTCCTTTACCAGTATTTTTAGAATCGGATTATGAAACAGGGTTCGGCTCTTTGTCTTTGATCTCGTCCACCAATGACTTTTTTGAGAGACATTCATCGGTGTTGTGCCAGGGGCTTTTGTGGAAATCGCACCATTTTTCAGTGTCCTTCTTTGTCTTCCTGTGACCCTTCTTTTCCTGTGTCTTGGACTAGTTTTTGGGAGACTGTTTGTTAGGGTTGTCTTTGTCATACTTTGGTTGTTGCAGATTTACTGATCTGAAATCCTATTTGTTCTGGTGCTTAAATTTCTACTCGATTTTAACAACATATCGATAAGCAGCACCGAGTGATGGGATGTCCAGAAAATCCATTTCAGTCTGGATGTATCTGTATAGAGACCCATGGTATTTCAGAACCAAATGTCGCTTAGAGTCTTTGATACCCAGCTTGGTGCGCAAGGTATGAAAGGTATTGGTGAACTATGAAACTACTTCACCCCTCTCTTTCCGCAGTGTGGTCCATCTCATGTACTAGTCCTCATAGTTTCCAACAGGGTAATATTGTTCCTTTACCGCATCCACAAAACAAATCCCAAGTGGGATCGGTCCCATATATTTCAGATTCCTCTGTGGAACTCTGCTCCCAATAAGTTTCCCATCGATGTTTGACATGGGGGAGGGCTTTAAGGAGTGTGAAGGTGATCATTTCTTTGTCGAAAAATTTGTGAACAAAGAAAGAACCTTCTAGCAGATTTAACCATTTGTCTAGGGCTTCTGCATCTATCTGTCATTCAAATACAGGAATATCAAAATTAACTTGTACCTTGAAAGGTGAGGTTCCTCCAAAGTGGTCGCTTGATGAAGATGTGCATGTTTCTATCGGCAGGCGTTGAAGGATGTGGAAAAAATTCTCCATCATTTCGCCCCTCTATCGAGTGAGAGCTTGCTCAAGCAACGAACTGATAGGATCGTTTGCTCCATCATTTTTCTTTTCTTCTTCCACTGAGGGTTTCTTGGGTGTGTGAGAGCGATTGTCCTCAAGAGAGAAAAGCTCGAGACCCAACTTTCTATACTCAGACCTAATTGGGGACATGCACTGAAAAAAAATGATCAAGAACAGCCTGCTCCGATACCACTGATCCGGATTATTTTTGGCATGAAATGAGACCGGAGATATACTAAAGAAATGAACAGAGATATCGTGTATATCCAAAAATATAACAGAAATATATCAGAGATGCAACCATAAACACAGATATATAGTAATACACAATATATATTAATGAAATAAATGTACAGAGACTGTAAAATATAGAGTGAAAGACTCGATAGAATGGTGGCAGCTTATCTCTAAGAAGAGATGTGTCGGTTGCTCGCATTCACAAGAAGATGATTACAATGAGGATCTGAAGGAATTTTTACAATAAACAGGAATTCCAAAAACTCTAGACATCCAAAAATCTAACCCTGGGAGATGAAGCGCCAAAAGTCACGTGGGCCCCGTTTGGGTAAGTTAATACATCAACTTCTCGGGGTCATAACATTTGCATACGATCTCCGTTTTAGGCGTATGATAGCTCGTTTGAAAGGTATCATTGAGGAGATTCATTTTGGGGGACCAATTATGCCTTCAGTTATATTTGAGAACCTCGATCTCAAAAAACCTTCATTTAGGCCCTCAAAATGGCCCCAGAAGTTAAAACCTGATAAACATAGTAAATTGCCAAAATTGCCAGAAAATTGTTTTGAGCCAGTCGGAATAGGTGGGTGGCCACCGATATCCACCCAAATCAATCCTCCATTCTTAGGAAGCAATGGTCTCCATTGCGATGAGTTCCCGGGGAAGAGGGAAAAGCGTTTGTTGGATCTGCATCTTGGTGAGCTGCTTGTATTGTTGGAGACATCGCGTTGCTCAGTTTGTGGAAGTATGTCAAGAACCTGTTGAGGTTGAGGCTATTCAACAAGTTGAGATACATGAGAGGATGGTGTGTAGAAGGAATCTTTTCACTTTGTTGTAACCTTGTCGACCTGCTTCTATTCGATAGAAGGTGCTTGGGGAGAGGTTGTAGTGGTTGCAGTGTCGTGTTGTTCTCCTTTTGAAAAAATTGTGAAGCTAAATTTTGTGGTATGAGATACTACCTTGCAACACTTTTTAGGTAGAACAATAGTAAGAACTACCTCTGGTATTCTATAGAGATGACCCCCCAAAGTAACAATGACACTACAGGGCTGAGACTCATAAACAGCATGGTGCTTCTACATATATGGTTGGCCCAAGAGAACATCATAGACATCCAGTGGGGAAACATCACATAATACCTCGTCCTTGAAGGGCTGGATGTCGTAGGAAAATCGACATTGTTGGCTGACACGGAGATCTCGTCCTTGGTGAAGCCACCCGATGTTCTATGGTTGTGAGTGTGGTGTTGTCGACAATCCTAACTGTTTGATCACCTTTGCTGAGACGAGGTTCTTCTGGCTTCCGCTGTCAACAATAAAATGCAACGGGGTCCCCTTCACCCACATATGTGAATGAAAAAGGCACTCCCCCTCTTTGGGATCTGTTGGTTCTTCTGGTTGAATTGTTGCAGTTGTGACAATAGCAGTGGGGTCTGCGTCAATGATCTATACTTTATCAATATTTTAAGAATTGAATTCTAAATCAGGGTTCGGCTCCTTATCTTTGATCTCGTCCACCAATGAATTTTTTGAGATACATTCATCGGTGTTGTGCCAAGGGATTTTGTGGAAATTGCACCATTTTTTGATGTCATTCTTTGTCTTCCCGTGACCCTTCTTTTCCTGTGTCTTGGACTGGTTTTTGGGAGACTATTTGTTAGGGTTTTCTTTGTCATACTTTGGTTGTTGCGGATTTACTGATCCGAAATTCCATTTGTTCTAGTGCTTAAATTTCTGCTCGATTTTAACAGCATATCGATAAGTAGCACTGAGTGATGGGATGTCCAGAAAATCCATTTCAGTCTGGATGTATCTGTGTAGATCCCCATAGTATTTCATAACCAAATGTCGCTCAAAGTCTTTGATACCCATCTTGGTGCGCAAGGTATGGAAAGTATTGGTGAACTATAAAACTGCTTGCCCCTGTCTTGCCGCAGTGTGGTCCATCTCATGTACTGGTCCTCATAGTTTCCAACAGGGTAATACTGTTTCTTTACCACATCCACAAAAAAATAACAAGTAGGATCGCCCATATATTTCAGAGTCCTCTGTGGAACTCTGCTACCAATAAGTTTCCCACTAATGTTTGACATGGGGGGGAGATTAAAGAGTGGGAAGGTGATCTTTTCTTTGTTGGAAAATTTATGAACAGAGAAATAACCTTCTAGCAGATTTAACCATTTGTCTAGGGATTTTGCTTCTATCTGTCCTTCAAATACAAGAATATCAAAATTAACTTGTACCTTGAAAGGAGAGGTGCCTCCAAAGTGGTTTCTTGATGAATATGTGCATGTTTCTATCAGCCGGCGTTGAAGGATGTGGGAAAAATTCTCCATCATCTCGTCCCTCTATCGCGTGAGAGCTTTCTCAAGCAACGGACTAGTAGGATCGTCTGCTCCGTTGTTTTTCTTTTCTTCTATCATTGAGGGTTTCTTGGGTGTGCAAGAGAGATTTTCCTCAAGAGAGACAAGATTGAGACCCAACTTTCTATACTCATACCTCATCGGGGACATGCACTGGAAAAAAACGATCAAGAACAACCTGCTCCGATACCAATGATCCGGATTATTTTTGGCATGAAATGAAAGCGGAGATATACTAAAGAAATGCACAGAGATATCGCGTATATCCAAAAATATAACAAAAATATATTAGAGATGCAACCATAAACACAGATATATAGTAATACATGATTTCTATTAATGAAATAAATGTACAGAGACTGTAAAATATAGAGGGAAAGACTCAATAAAATGGTGGCAGCTTATCTCTGAGAAGAGATGTGTCAGCTACTCGCATTCGCAAGAAGATGATTACAATGAGGCTCTGAAGGCCTTTTTACAATAAACAAGAATGCCAAAAACCCTAGACATCCAAAAACCTAACCCTAGGAGATGAAGCGCCAAAAGTCATGTGGGCCCTGTTTGGGTAAGTTAGTACGTCAACTTCCCGGGGTCGTAACTTTTGCATACGATCTCTGTTTTAGGCGTATGATACCAGTATTTTCAGAATCGGATTCTTAATCAGGGTTCATCTCCTTGTCTTTGATCTCGTCCACCAATGAATGTTTTGAGAGACATTCATCGGTGTTGTGCCAGGGGCTTTTGTGGAAATCGCACCATTTTCCGGTGTCCTTCTTTGTCTTCCCGTGACCCTTCTCTTCATGTGTCTTGGGTTGGTTTTTAGGAGACTATTTGTTAGGGATGTCTTTGTCATACTTTGGTTGTTGTTGATTTACTGATGTAAAATTTCGTTTGTTCTGATGCGTAAATTTCTGCTCGATTTTAACAACATATCGATAAGCATCACCGAGTGATGGGATGTCCAGAAAATCCATTTCAGTGTGGATGTATCTGTGTAGAGCCCCACGGTATTTCAGAACCAAATGTCGCTCGGAGTCTTTGATACCTAGCTTGGTGTGCAAGCTATGGAAGGTATTGGTGAACTCCACAACTGCTTGGCCCCTCTCTTGCCACAGTGTGGTCCATCTCATGTACTGGTCTTCATAGTTTCCAACAGAGTAATATTGTTCCTTTACAACATCCACAAAAAAATTCCAAGTGGGATCAGCCCCATATATTTCACACTCCTCTGTGGAACTCTGCTCCCAATAAGTCTCCCACCAATGTTTGACATGGGGGAGAGATTTAAGGAAGTATGTCGAGAACTTGTTGAGGCTGAGGTTGTTCAACAAGTAGATATACATGAGAGGATGGTGTGCAGAAGGAATATTTCCGCTTTGCTACAGCCTTGTCGACCTACTTATGTTGGATAGAAGGTGCTTAGGGCGAGGCTGTAGTGGTTGCATTGTCATGTTGTTCTCCTTTTGAACAGATTATGAAGAATTTAAATTTTGCGGTATGAGATACTACCTTGTGGCACTTTTTAGGTGGAACAATAGTCGGAACTACCTCTAGTATTCTGTAGAGATGACCCCCCAAAGTAATAATGACACTATGGGGTCGAGACTGATAAACAACACGGCGCTTCCACATATATGGCTGGCCCAAGAGAACATCACAGACATCCAATGGGGAAACATCACATAATACCTCATCCTTGAAGGGTTGGATGTCATATGACAATCGACATTGTTGGCTGACACGGAGATCTCATCCTTGGCGAAGCCACCCAATGTTGTATGGTTGCGGGTGTGGTGTTGTCGACAATCCCAACTGTTTCATGACCTCCGCTAAGATGAGGTTATTATGGCTTCCGCTATCAACAATAAAATGCAGTGGGGTCCCCTTCACCCACATCTATGAATGAAAAAGGCACTCCCCCTCTTCAGGATATGTTGGTTCTTCTGGTTGAATTGTTGCAGTTGCAACAATAGCAGTGGGGTTTGTGTCAATGATCTATCATTTACCAGTATTTTCAGAATCGGGTTCTGAATCAAGGTTCATCTCCTTGTCTTTGATCTCATCCACCAATGACTTTTTTGAGAGACATTCATCGATGTTGTGCAAGGGGATTTTGTGGAAATAGCACCATTTTCTAGTGTCCTTCTTTGTCTTCTCGTGACCCTTCTTTCCCTGTGTCTTGGGCTGGTTTTTGGGAGACTGTTTGTTAGGGTTGTCTTTGTCATACTTTGGTTGTTGTGGATTTACTGATCCAAAATCCCATTTATTATGGTGCTTAAATTTCTGCTCAATTTTAGTAGCATATCGATAAGCAGCACCGAGTGATGGGATGTCCAGAAAATCCATTTCAGTCTGGATGTATCTGTATAGAGCCCCATGGTATTTCAGAACCAAATGTTGCTCAGAGTATTTGATAGCCAGCTTGGTGCACAAGGTATCGAAGGTATTGGTGAACTCCAAAACTTCTTGGCCCCTCTCTTGCTGTAGTGTGGTCCATCTCATGTACTGTTCCTCATAGTTTCCAACAGGGTAATACTGTTCGTTTACCGCATCCACAAAAAAATCCCAAGTGGGATCGGCCCCATATATTTCAGACTCCTCTATGGAAGTCTGCTCCCAATAAGTTTCCCACCAATGTTTGACATGGGGGACAGCTTTAAGGAGTGTGAAGGTGATCTTTTCTTTATCGAAAAAATTGTGAACAGAGAAATAACCTTCTAGTAGATTTAGCCATTTGTCTAGGGCTTCTGCATCTATCTGTCCTTCAAATACAGGAATATCAAAATTTAACTTGTACCTTGAAAGGCGAGGTGCCTCCAAAGTGGCTTCTTGATGAAGATGCGCATGTTTCTATCAGTAGGCATTGAAGGATGTGGGAAAAATTCTCCATCATTCTGTCCCTCTGTCGCGTGAGAGCTTGCTCAAGCAATGGACTGATAGGATCGTCTGCTCCGTCGGATTTCTTTTCTTATTCCATTGAGGGTTTCTTGGCTGTGCGAGAGTGATTTTCCTCAAGACAGACAAGCTCGAGACCCAACTTTCTATACTCAGACCTCGTCGGGGACATGCACTTAAAAAAAATGATCTAGAATAGCCTGCTCTAATACCATTGATCCAGATTATTTTCGGCACGAAATGACAGCGGAGATATACTAAAGAAATGCACAGAGATATCGTGTATATCCAAAAATATAACAGAAATATATCAGAGATGAAACCATAAACACAGATATACAGTAATGCACGATTTCTATTAATGAAATAAATGTTTAGAGACTGTAAAATATAGAGTGAAAGACTCGATAGAATGGTGGCATATTATCTCTAAGAAGAGACGTGTCGGCTACTCGAATTCGCAAGAAGATGATTACAATGAGGCTCTGTAGGCCTTTTTACAATAAACAGGAATGTCGAAAACCCTAGACATCCAAAAACCTAACCCTAGGAGATGAAGCGCCAAAAGTCATGTGGGCCCCGTTTGGGTAAGTTAGTACATCAACTTCCCGGGGTCATAACTTTTGCATACGATCTTCGTTTTAGGCGTATGATAGCTTGTTGGAAAGGTATCATCGAGGAGATTCATTTTTGTGGATCAATGATGGCTTCAGCTATAATTAAGAACCTCGATCTATAAAAACCTTCATTTAGGCCCTCAAAATGGCCTCGGAAGTTAAAACCTGTTTAAAATAGTAAATTGCCAAAATTGCCAGAAAATTGTTTTGAGCCAGTCGGAAGAGGTGGGTGGCCACCGATATCCACCTGGATCAATACTCCCTCCTTAGGAAGCAATTGTCTCCATTGCGTTGAGTTCCTGGGGGAGACGGAAAAGCGTTTGTTGGATCTACATCTTGGTGAGATGCTTGTATTGTTGGAGACATCGCGTTGCTCAGTTTGTGGAAGTATGTCAAGAACCTGTTGAGGCTGAGGTTGTTCAACAAGTCGAGATACATGAGAGGACGATGTGCAGAAGGAATCTTTGTGCTTTGCTGCAGCCTTATCGACCTGCTTCTATTGGATAGAAGGTGCTTGGGGCGAAGCTGTAGTCGTTGCAGTGTCATGTTGTTCTCCTTTTGAACAGATTGTGAAGAAGCTAAATTTTGCAGTATGAGATACTACCTTGCAGCACTTTTTAAGTGGAACAATAGTCAGAACTACCTCTAGTATTCTGTAGAGATGTCCCCCCAAAGTAACAATGGCACTACGGAGTCGAGACTCATAAACAACATGGCTCTTCCACATATATGGCTGACCCAAGAGAACATCACAGACATCCAGTGGGGAAACATCACATAATACCTCATTATTGAAGGGTTGGATGTCGTACGATCTCATCCTTGGCGAAGCCACCCAATGTTGTAGGGCTGCGGGTGTGGTGTTTTTGACCATCCCAACTGTTTGACTACCTCCGCTGAGATGAGGTTCTTCTGGCTTCCGCTATCAACAATAAAATGCAGTGGGGTCCCCTTCACCCACATCTATGAATGAAAAAGGTGATCCCCCTCTTTGGGATCTGTTGGTTCTTCTGGTTGAATTGTTGCGGTTGCGACAATAGCAGTGGGGTCACATCGATGATCTGTCCTTTACCAGTATTTTCATAATCAGATTTTGAATCGGGTTTCGGCTCCTTGTCTTTGATCTCGTCCACCAATGACATTTTTGAGAGACATTCATCATTGTTGTTCCAAGGGCTTTTGTGGAAATCACAACATTTTCCCGTGTCCTTCTTTGTCTTCCCATGACCCTTCTTTTCCTATGTCTTGGGCTGGTTTTTGGGAGATTGTTTGTTATGGTTGTCTTTGTCATACTTTGGTTGTTGGAGATTTACTGATCTGAAATCCAATTTGTTCTGGTAATTAAATTTCTTCTCGATTTTAACAACATATCGATAAGCAACACCGAGTGATGGGATGTCCAAAAAATCCATTTCAGTCTGGATGTATCTGTGTAGAGCTCCACGTTATTTCAGAACCAAATGTCGCTCAGAGTCTTTGATACCTAGCTTGGTGCGCAAGGTATGGAAGGTATTGGTGAACTTCGGAACTGCTTGGCCCCTCTCTTGGCGCAGTGTGGTCAATCTCATGTACTGGTCCTCATAGTTTCCAACATGGTAATAATGTTCCTTTATCGCATCTACAAAAAAATCCCAAGTGGGATCGGCCCCATATATTTCAGACTCCTCTATGGAACTTTTCTCCCAATAAGTTTCCCACCAATATTTGACATGGGGAGAGCTTTAAGGAGTGTGAAGGTGATATTTTCTTTGTCGAAAAATTTGTGAACAGAGAAATAACCTTCTAGCAGATTTAACCATTTGTCTAGGGCTTATGCATCTATCTGTCCTTTAAATACAGGAATACCAAAATTTAACTTGTACCTTGAAAGGCAAGGTGCCTCCAAAGTGGTCACTTGATGAATATGTGCATGTTTCTATCGCCAGGCATTGAAGGATGTGTGGAAAATTCTCCATCATTTCATCCCTCTGTCGCATGAGAGCTTACTCAATAAATAGACTAATAGGATCGTCTGCTCCATCATTTTTATTTTCTTCTACCATTGAGGGTTTCTTGGGTGTGCGAGAGTGATTTTCCTCAAGAGAGACAAGCCCGAGACCCAACTTTCTATACTCAGACTTCGTCGGGGACATGCACTGAAAAAAAACGAGCAAGAATAGCCTGCTCTGATACCACTAATCAGGATTATTTTCGGCACGAAATGAGAGCGAAGGTATACTAAAGAAATGCACAGAGATATCGTGTATATACAAAAACATAATAGAATTATATCAGAGATGCAACCATAAACACAGATATATAGTAATGCACGATTTCTATTAATGAAATAAATGTACAGAGACTGTAAAATACAAAGTGAAAGACTTGATAGAATGGTGGCAGCTTATCACTGAGAAGAGATGTGTCGGCTACTCGAATTCGGAAGAAGATGATTACAATGACGCTCTGAAGGCCTTTTTACAATAATCAGGAATACAAAAAACTCTATACATCCAAAAACCTAACCCTAGGAGATGAAGCGCCAAAAGTCATGTGGGCCTCGTTTGGGTAAGTTAGTACATCAACTTCTCGAGGTCGTAACTGTTGCATATGATCTCTGTTTTAGGCGTATGATATCTCATTGGAAAGATATCATCGAGGAGATTCATTTTTGGGGCTCAATGATTCTTTAGCTATAATTGAGAGCCTTGATTTCGAAAAAACTTCATTTAGACCCTCACAATGGCCCCGGAAGTTAAAACCTGCTAAAAGTAGTAAATTGCCAAAATTGCCAAAAAACTGTTTTGAGCCAATCGGAAGAGGTGAGTGGCCATCGATGTCCACCTGGATCAATCCTCCCTCCTTAGGAAGAAATGGTCTCCATTGCGTTAAGTTCCTGGCGGAGAGGGAAAAGTGTTTCCTGGATTTGCATCTTGGTGAGCTGCTTGTATTGCTGGAGACATCGCACTGCTCAGTTTGTAGAAGTATGTCAAGAACCTGTTGAGGCTGAGGTTGTTCAACAAGTCAAGATACATGAGAGGAAGGTGTGCAGAAGGAATCTTTGCACTTTGCTTTAGCCTTGTTGACTTGCTTCTATTGGATAGAAGGTGCTTGGGGCGAGGCTGTAGTGGTTGCAGTGTCCTTTTGTTCTCCTTTTGAACAGATTGTGAAGAAGCTAAATATTGCGGTATGAGATACTACCTTGCGGCACTTTTTAGGTGGAACAATAGTCGGGACTACCTCTAGTATTCTGTAGATATGACCCCCCAAAGTAACAATGACACTCAGGGGTTGAGACTCATAAACAGTATGGCGCTTCCACATATCTGGCTAGCCCAAGAGAACATCATAGACATCTAGTGGGGAAACATCACATAATGCCTCGTCCTTGAAGGGTTGGATGCCATATGACAATCATCATTGATGGCTAACATGGAGATCTCATCCTTGGAGAAGCCACCCGTTGTTGTATGGTTGTGGGTGTGGTGTTGTCAAAAATCTCAACTGTTTGACGATCTCCACTGAGATGAGGTTCTTCTGGCTTCTGATATCAACAATAAAATGAAGTGGGGTCCCCTTCACCCACATATGTGAATGAAAAAGGTGTTCCCCCTCTTTGGGATATGTTGGTTCATCTGGTTGAACTGCTACGGTTGCGACAATAGTAGCGGGGTCTACATCAATGATCTGTCCTTTACCAGTATTTTCATAATCGGATTTTGAATCAGGGTTCGGCTCCTTGTTTTTGATCTCGTCCACCAATGAATTATTTGAGAGACATTCATCGGTGTTGTTCCAGGGGATTTTGTGGAAATTGCACCACTTTCCGGTGCCCTTCTTTGTCTTCCCGTGACCCTTCCTTTCTTGTGTCTTGGGATGGTTTTTGAGAGACTGTTTGTGAGGGTTGTCTTTGTCATACTTTGGTTGTTGTGGATTTACTGATCTGAAATCCCGTTTGTTCTGTTGCTTAAATTTCTACTCGATTTTAACAGCATATCGATAAACAACACCGAGTGATGGGATGTCCAAAAAATCCATTTCAGTCTAGATGTATCTGTGTAGAGCCCCACGGTATTTCAGAACCAAATGTTGCTTGGAGTCTTTGATACCCAGCTTGGTGCGCAAGGTATGGAAGGTATTGGTGAACTCCACAACTGCTTGGCCCCTCTCTTGCAACAGTGTGGTCCATCTCATGTACTAGTCCTCATAGTTTCCAACAGGGTAATATTGTTCCTTTACCGCATCCACAAAAAAATCCCAAGTGGGATCGGTCCCATATATTTCAGACTCCTCTATGGAACTCTACTCCTAATAAGTTTCCCACCAATGTTTGACATGGGGGAGAGCTTTAAGGAATGTGAAGGTGATCTTTTCTTTGTCGGAAAATTTGTGAACAGAGAAATAACCTTCTAGCATATTTAACCATTTGTCTAGGGCTTATGCATCTATCTGTCCTTCAAATATAGGAATATCAAAATTTAACGTGTACCTTGAAAGGTGAGGTGCCTCCAAAGTGGCCGCTTGATGAAGATGCACATGTTTCTATCGGCAGGCGTTGAAGGATGTGGGAAAAATTCTCCATCATTTTGTCCCTCTGTCGCATGAGAGCTTGCTCAAGCAACGAAAATTCTCCATCATTTCGTCCCTCTTGGGTGTGTGAGAGTGATTGTCCTCAAGAGAGACAAGCTCGAGATCCAATTTGCTATACTCAGACCTTGTCGGGGACATGCACTGAAAAAAAAATGATGAAGAATAGCCTGCTCCAATACCACTAATCCGGATTATTTTCGGCACGAAATGAGAGCGGAGATATACTAAAGAAATGCACAGAGATATTGCGTATATCCAAAAACATAACATAAATTTATCAGAGATGCAACCATAAACATAGATATACAGTAATGCACGATTTCTATTAATGAAATAAATGTACAGAGACTATAAAATACAGAGTGAAAGACTCGATAGAATGGTGGCAACTTATCTCTGAGAAGAGATGTGTCGGCTACTCGAATTTGCAAGAAGATGATTACAATGAGGCTCTGAAGTCCTTTTTACAATAAACAGGAATGACAAAAACCCTAGACATCCAAAAACCTAACCCTAGGAGATGAAGCGTCAAAAGTCATTTGGGCCCCGTTTGGATAAGTTAGCACATCAACTGCCCGGGGTCGTAACTTTTGCATACGATCTTTTTTTTAGGAGTATGATAGATCATTGGAAAGGTATCGTCAAGAAGATTATTTTGGGGGTTCAATGATACCTTTGGATATCATTGAGAACCTCTATCTTGAAAAAACCTTCATTTAGGCCCTCAAAATAGCCCCGGAAGTTAAAACCTGCTAAAAATAGTAAATTGCCAAAATTGCCAGAAAACTATTTTGAGCCAGTCGGAAGAGGTGGGTGGCCACTGATATCCACCTGGATCAATCCTCCCTCATTGTGAATCAATGGTCTCCATTTCTTGAGTTTCCGGGGGAGAGGGAAAAGCGTTTTCTGGATCTGCATCTTGTTGAGTTGCTTGTATTGCTGGAGACATCGCCCTGCTTAGTTTGTGGAAGTATGTCAAGAACCTGTTGAGGCTGAGGTTGTTCAACAAGTCGAGATACATGAGAGGACGGTGTGCAGAAGTAATCTTTGCGCTTTGTTGCAGCCTTTTCAACCTGCTTCTATTCGATAGAAAGTGCTTGGGGAGAGGCTGTAGTGGTTGCAATGTCCTGTTGTTCTCCTTTTGAACAGATTGTGAAGAAGCTAAATTTTGCGGTATGAGATACTACCTTATGGCACTTTTTAGGTGGAACAATAGTCGGAACTACCTCTAGTATTCTGTAGAGATGACCCCCCAAAGTAACAATGACACTATAGGGTCGAGACTCATAAACAGCATGGCGCTTCCACATATATGGCTGGCCCAAGAGAACATCACAGACATCCAGTGGGGAAACATCACATAATACCTCGTCCTTGAAGGGTTGGATGTCGTACGACAATCGACATTTCTAGCCGACATGGAGATCTCATCCTTGGCGAAGCCACCGGATGTTGTATGGCTGTGGGTGTGGTGTTGTCGAAAATCCCAACTATTTGATGACCTAAGCTGAGATGAGGTTCTTCTAGCTTCTGCTATCAACAATAAAATGCAGTGGAGTCGCCTTCACCCACATCTATGAATGAAAAAGGTGCTCTCCCTCTTCAGGATCTGTTGGTTCTTCTGGTTGAATTGTTGCGGTTGCGACAATAACAGTGGGGTCTGCATCAATGATCTGTCCTTTACCAGTATTTTCATAATTGGATTCTGAATCAAGGTTTGGTTCCTTGTCTTTGATCTCGTCCACCAATTACGTTTTTGAGACACATTCATCGGTGCTGTGCGAGGGGCTTTTGTGATAATCGCACCATTTTCTGGTGTCCTTCTTTGTCTTCCCATGACCCTTCTTTTCTTGTGTCTTGGGCTGATTTTTGGGAGACTGTTTGTTAGGGATGTCTTTGTCATACTTTGGTTAGTGTGGATTTACTAATCTGAAATCCCGTTTGTTCTAGTGCTTAAATTTCTACTCGATTTTAACAGCATATCGATAAGAAGCAACGAGTGATGGGATGTCCAGAAAATCCATTTCAGTATGTATGTCTCTGTGTAGAGCCCCACGATATTTCATAACCAAATGTCCCTCGGAGTCTTTGATACCCAACTTGGTGCACAAGGTATGGAAGGTATTGGTGAACTCCGGAACTACTTGGCCCCTCTCTTGCCGCAGTGTGTTCCATCTCATGTACTGGTCCTCATAGTTTCCAACAGGGTAATATTGTTCCTTTACCGCATCCACAAAAAAATCACAAGTGGGATCGACCCCATATATTTCAGACTCCTCTATGGAACTCTTCTCCCAATAATTTTCCCACCAATGTTTGACATGGGGGAGAGCTTTAAGGAGTGTGAAGGTAATCTTTTATTTGTCGGAAAATTTGTGAACAGAGAAATAACCTTCTAGCAGATTTAACCATTTGTCTAGGGCTTCTGCATCTATCTGTCCTTCAAATACAAGAATATCAAAATTAACTTGTACCTTGAAAGGAGAGGTGCCTCCAAAGTGGTCGCTTGATGAAGATGTGCATGTTTCTATCAGCAGGCGTTGAAGGATGTGGGAAAAATTATCCATCATCCCGTCCCTCTGTCCCGTGGGAGCTTGCTCAAGCAACGGACTGATAGGATCATCTGCGCCGTCGTTTTTCTTTTCTTCTTCCATTGAGGGTTTTTAGGGTGTGCGAGAGCGATTGTTCTCAAGAGAGACAAGATTGAGACCTAACTTTCTATACTTAGACCTCGTCGGGGACATGCACTGAAAAAAAATGATCAAGAACAGCCTACTCCGATACCACTGATCCGGATTATTTTGGGCACGAAATGAGAGTGGAGATATACTAAAGAAATGCACAGAGATATCACGTATATCCAAAAATATAACATAAATATATCATAGATGCAACCATAAAAAAAGATATACATTAATGCATGATTTCTATTAATGAAATAAATGTACATAGACTGTAAAATACAAAGTGAAAGACTCGATAGAATGGTGGCAGCTTATCTCGGAGAAGAGATGTGTCGTCTACTCGAATTCACAAGAACATGATTACAATGAGGCTCTAAAGGAATTTTTACAATAAACAGGAATGACAAAAACCCTAGACATCCAAAAACCTAACCCTAGGAGATGCAGCGCCAAAAGTCATGTGGGCCCCGTTTGGGTAAGTTAGTACATCAACTTCCCAAGGTCGTAACTTTTGCATACGATCTTCGTTTTAAGCGTATGATAGCTTGTTATAAAGGTATCATTGAGGAGAGTAATTTTGGGGGCTCAATGATGCCTTCAACTATTATTGAGAACCTCGATCTTGAAAAACCTTGGTTTAGGCTCTCAAAATGGCCTCAGAAGTTAAAACCTACTAAAAATAGTAAATTGCCGAAATTGCCAGAAAACTATTTTGAGCTAGTCGGAAGAGGTGGGTGGCCACTAATGTCCACCTGTATCAATACTCCATCCTTAGGAAGCAATGGTCTCCATTGCATTGAGCTCCTGGGGGAGAGGGAAAAGTGTTTGCTGGATCTGCATCTTGGTGAGCTGCTTGTATTGTTGGAGACATCACGTTGCTCAGTTTGTGGAAGTATGTCAAGAACCTATTGAGGTTGAGGTTGTTCAACAAGTTGAGATACATGAGAGGATGGTGTGTAGAAGGAATATTTGTTCTTTCCTACAGCCTTGTCGACCTGCTTCTATTGGATAAAAGGTGCTTGGGGCGAGGCTGTAGTGGTTGCAGTGTTTTGTTGTTCTCCTTTTGAACAGATTGTGAAGAAGCTAAATTTTGCGGTATGAGATACTACCTTGTGGCACTTTTTAGGTGGAACAATAGTCAGAACTACCTCTGGTATTCTGTAGAGATGACCCCCCAAAGTAACAATGACACTACGAGGTTGAGACTCATAAATAGCATCGCGCTTCCACATATATGGTTGGCCCAAGAGAACATCACAGACATCCAGTGGGGAAACATCACATAATACCTCGTCCTTGAAGGGTTGGATGTTGTATGACAATCGACATTGTTGGCTGACATGAAGATCTCGTCCTTGGCAACACCACCCGATGTTGTATGGTTGTGGGTGTGGTGTTGTCGACAATTTAAACTATTTGATGACCTCCCCTGAGATGAGGTTCTTCTGGCTTCCGCTATCAACAATAAAATGCAGCGGGGTCCCCTTCACCCACATCTGTGAATGAAAAAGGTGATCCCCCTCTTCAGGATCTGTTGATTATTCTGATTGAATTGTTGTGGTTGCGACAATAGCAGTGGGGTCTGCGTCAATGATCTGTCCTTTACCAGTATTTTTAGAATTGCATTTTGAATCAGGGTTCGCCTCCTTGTCTTTGATCTCATCCACCAATGAATTTTTTGAGAGACATTCATCGGTGTTATGCCAAGGGATTTTGTGAAAATCGCACCATTTTCCAGTGTCCTTCTTTGTCTTCCCGTGACCCTTCTTTTCCTGTGTCTTGGGCTGGCTTTTGGGAGACTGTTTGTTAGGGATGTCTTTGTCATACTTTGGTTGTTGCAGATTTACTGATCCGAAATCTCGTTTTCTCTGGTGCTTAAATTTCTTCTCAATTTTAACAACATATTAATAAGCAGCACCGAGTGATGGGATGTCCAGAAAATCCATTTCAGTATGGATGTATTTGTGTAGAGCCCCACAGTATTTTAGAACCAAATTTCACTTGGATTTTTTGATACCCAACTTAGTGCGCAAGGTATGGAAGGTATTGGTGAACTCCGGAACTGCTTGGCCCCTCTCTTTCCGCAGTGTGGTCCATCTCATGTACTGGTCCTCATAGTTTCCAATAGGGTAATACTGTTTCTTTACCGCATCCACAAAAAAATCCCAAGTGGGATCGGCCCCATATATTTCAAACTCCTCTATGGAACTCTTTTCCCAATAAGTTTCCCACTAATGTTTGACATGGGGGAGAGCTTTAAGGAGTGTGAAGGTGATATTTTCTTTGTCGAAAAATTTGTGAACAGAGAAATAACCTTCTAGCATATTCAACCATTTGTCTAGGGCTTCTACATCAATTTGTCCTTCAAATACAGGAATATCAAAATTTAACTTGTACCTTGAAAGGCGAGGTGCCTCCAAATTGGCTGCTTGATGAAGATGCACATGTTTCTATCGGCAGGCATTGAAGGATGTGGGAAAAATTCTCCATCGTTCCGTCCCTCTGTCGCGTGAGAGCTTGCTCAAGCAACGGACTGATAGGATCGTCTGCTCCATCATTTTTCTTTTATTATACCATTGAGGGTTTCTTGGGTATGTGAGAGTGATTGTCCTCAAGAGAGACAAGCTCGAGACCCAACTTGCTATACACAGACCTCGTCGGGGACATGCACTGAAAAAAAAGATCAAGAACAGCTTGCTCCGATACCACTGGTCCAAATTATTTTCGGCACGAAATGAGAGTGGAGATATACTAAAGAAATGCACAGAGATATCACGTATATCCAAAAATATAACAGAAATATATCAGAGATGCAACCATAAACACATATATATAGTAATGCACAATTTCTATTAATGAAATAAATGTACAGAGACTGTAAAATACAAAGTGAAAGACTTGATAAAATGGTGGCAGCTTATCTCTGAGAAGAGATGTGTCGGCTACTCAAATTCTCAAGAAGATGATTACAATGAGGCTCTGAAGGCCTTTTTACAATAAACAGGAATGTCAAAAACCCTAGACATCCAAAAACCTAACCCTAGGAGATGAAGCGCCAAAAGTCATATGGGCCCCATTTTGGTAAGTTAGTACATCAACTTCCTGGGGTCATAACTTTTGCATACGATATTTGTTTTAGGCGTATTATAGCTCGTTGGAAAGGTATCGTCGAGGAGATTCATTTTGGGGTCTCAATGATATTTTTTTATATCATTGAGAACCTTGATATCGAAAAACCTTCATTTAGGCCCTCAAAATGGCCCCGGAAGTTAAAACCTGCTAAAAATAGTAAATTGCGAAAATTGCCAGAAAACTGTTTTGAGACAGTCGAAAGAGGTGGGTGGCCATAAATATCCCCCTATATCAATCCTCCATCCTCAGGAAGCAATGGTGTCCATTGCGTTGAGTTCCCAGGGGAGAGGGAAAAGCATTTGTTGGATCTGCATCTTGATGAGCTGCTTGTATTGTTGGAGACATCGCGTTGCTCAGTTTGTGGAAGTATGTCAAGACCCTGTTGAGGCTGAGGTTGTTCAACAAGTCGAGATACATGAAAGGACGGTGTGCAGAAGGAATCTTTGCGCTTTTTTGCAGCCTTTTCAACCTACTTATGTTGGATAAAAGGTGCTTGGGGCAAGGTTGTAGTGGTTGCAGTGTCATGTTGTTCTCTTTTGAACAGATTGTGAAGAAGCTAAATTTTGCGGTATGAAGCTAAATTTTGCGGTATGAGATACTACCTTGCAACACTTTTTAGGTGGAACAATAGTCGTAAATACCTCTGGTATTCTGTAGAGATGACCCCCCAAAGTAACAATGACACTACGGGGTCGAGACTCATAAACAGCATGGCGTTTCCACATATATGGTTGGCCCAAGAGAATATCACAAACATCCAGTGGGGAAACATCACATAATACCTCGTCCATAAAGGGTTAGATGTCGTATGATAATCAACATTATTGTTTGACACGGAGATCTCATCCTTGGTGAAGCCACCCGATTTTGTGTGGCTGCGGGTGTGGTGTTGTTGACCATCCCAACTGTTTGACGACCTCCGCTGAGATGAGGTTCTTCTGGCTTCCGCTATCGACAATAAAATGTATCGGGGTCCCCTTCACCCACATCTGTGAATTAAAAAGGTGCTCCCCCTCTTCAGGATCTGTTGGTTCTTCTGGTTGAATTGTTGTGGTTGTGATAATAGCAGTGGGGTCTGCGTTAATGATCTATCATTTACCAGTATTTTCAGAATCGGATTATAAATCAAGGTTCAGCTCCGTGTCTTTGATCTCATCCACTAATGAATTTTTTGAAATACATTCATTGGTATTGTGCCAAGGGCTTTTGTGGAAATCGCACCATTTTTCGGTGTCCTTCTTTGTCTTCCCATGACCCTTCTTTTCCTGTTTCTTGGGCTAGTTTTTGGGAGACCTTTTGTTAGGGTTGTCTTTGTCATACTTTAGTTGTTGTGGATTTACTGATCTGAAATCTCGTTTATTCTGGTGCTTAAATTTCTGCTCAATTTTAACAACATATCGATAAGCAGCACCGAGTGATGGGATGTATAGAAAATCCATTTCAGTCTGGATGTATCTGTGTAGAGCCCCACGATATTTCAGAACCAAATGTCGCTCAGAGTCTTCGATACCCAGCTTGGTGCACAATGTATGGAATGTATTGATGAACTCCGGAACTACTTGGCCCCTCTCTTTCCGCAGTGTGGTCCATCTCATGTACCGGTCCTCATAGTTTCCAACAGAGTAATACTGTTCCTTTACCGCATCCACAAAAAAATACAAGTGGGATCGGCCCCATATATTTCAGACTCCTCTGTGGAACTCTACTCCCAATAAGTTTCCCACCAATGTTTGACATGGGGGAAATCTTTAAGGAATGTGAAGGTGATCTTTTCTTTGTCGAAAAAATTGTGAACAGAGAAATAACCTTCTAGCAGATTTAACCATTTGTCTAGGGCTTCTGCATCCATCTGTCCTTCAAATACAGGAATATCAAAATTAACTTGTACCTTAAAAGGCGAGGTGCCTCCAAAGTGTTCACTTGATGAAGATGTGCATGTTTCTATCAGTAGGCGTTGAAGGATGTGGGAAAAATTCTCCATCATTCTGTCCCTCTGTCACGTGAGAGCTTGCTCAAGCAACGGACTGATAGGATCGTCTGCTCCGTCATTTTTATTTTCTTCTGCCATTAAGGGTTTCTTGGGTGTACGAGAGAGATTGTCCTCAAGAGAGACAAGCGCGAGACCCAACTTGCTATACTCAGACCTCGTCGGGGACATGCACTGAAAAAAAAAAGATCAAGAACAGCCTGCTCTGATACCACTGATCCGGATTATTTTCGGCATGAAATGAGAGCTAAGATATACTAAAGAAATGCACAGAGATATCACATATATCCAAAAATATAATAGAAATATATCAAAGATGCAACCATAAACACAGATATATAGTAATACATGATTTATATTAATGAAATAAATGTACAGAGACTGTAAAATATAGAGTGAAAGACTCGATAGAATGGTGGCAGCTTATCTCTGAGAAGAGATGTGTCGGCTACTCGAATTTGCATGAAGATGATTACAATGAGGCTCTGAAGGCCTTTTTACAATAAACAGGAATTTCAAAAACCCTAGACATCCAAAAACCTAACCCTAGGAGATGAAGCATCAGAAGGCATGTGGGCCCCATTTGGGTAAGTTAGTACATCAAATTCTCGAGGTTGTAACTTTTGCATACGATCTCCATTTTAGGTGTATGATATCTCGTTGGAAAGGTATCGTCGAGGAGATTCATTTTGGGGGATCAATTATTCCTTTTGCTATCATTGAGAACCTCAATCTCGAAAAACCTTCATTTAGGCCCTCAAAATGGCCCCGGAAGTTAAAACCTGCTAAAAATAGTAAATTGTCAAAATTGCCAGAAAATTGTTTTGAGCCAGTCAAAAGAGGTGGGTGGCCACCGATATTCACCTAGATCATTGTGGCATTCATACTGGCTTAATTATGTTGAATTGTCACATTCCTCAATGGTTATGTTGCATTATGACAATGATCTTGGATTACTCACATCAAATTGTTATGCTAAAATATGGCAATATCAAGTGTTTGTCACATTGGGACCTTCATCAAAGGTTATCATTGGATTACAACATTCATCAATTGTTATGTCACATTGTGACATTCATCTTGGATAACTTTATGTCAAATTGCTATGTTCGTGAATGGTTTTATCACATTGTGATGTTCATCAAGGATGATGTTGTGTTGTGACGATCCTCAAGAGCTACATTGCATTGAAACATTTCCTAATGGTTATGTCTTAATGTCTCATTCATATTGGTTGTTGTGACCTTCATCAAGGTTTATGTCACATTGTGACATTCATATTCGCTAACTTCAATATGTCAAATTGTTATGTTCATCAATGGTTTTGTTGCATTGTGGAATTCATCAAGGGTTATGTCACGTTGCAACAATCCTCAAAGGTTAGATTTCATTTAAATATTTCTTAATGGTTATGTCTCATTGCATCATTCATCTTGGTTGACTTTGGTTGGTCGTGGTTAACCATGATTAAATATGGTTGATTATGTTTACCTTTAGTTGACTATGGTTGAATGTGGATTCAGTATCATTTTCACGTGGATGAATCTGGATCTTTTTATGATAATATTTATAGAACTTTTTGGGACAATCAATAAGCAAAATTGTATAGATTGTTGAAGTTTTGGTTTCTACGTGAGAAAAAAATTCTCAAATAATATATATTTTATAGGTTGAAATATATAAAGTAAAATAAAAATTCTTTTTAAAATGAATATCTATACAATACTTATTTACAAATAATACTCATTGAAATTAGATGACTTAGTGCATTAGATGTTATTTACTAATCTAAGTTGAATTTCTAAATCTGGACTATGCACACTAAATAATTAATTAATTAATTAATTTATATATATATATATATATATATATATATATATATATATATATATATATATATATATAATACTTATAGAAATTTTAGGACAACTTAGTACATTTGATGTTATTTTCTAAACTAAATTGAACTGTGTAATTTCTTTTTTTTATTTGAATTTTGTTAACCCTAAATAACTTACGACTTAATCGAGTTAGATGTTTTTTCTTTTCCAAATACTATTTCATAACCTAAGTTGAGTTTGTACACATTATATTGGTATAAGCATTGTATTATATTTCCTACTTATGTAATTATTTGCAATATAAAAAAAGTTACTCAAAAGGAAAAACACCTTTAACAATTACACTTGGACCAATCTGGCTCTTTTAAGCCAGGACCATTTTCACATGGAAGAATCTAGTTATTTTCACCAAAAGGTAAGAAGGTATACATTTCATGAATACAAACACAACATGAGTTGTAACACTACGAATAATGAGCAGTAAATAGCAAAGTAATAGTTTTTTTTTTTTTTTCCTTAATATTATCGCTAAGCTTTCATTTGAAAAAATTTGCAATATACATATTTAATCTATAAATATAGATAGTGAAGTTTTTATAGTCAACATAACACTAGGAATGTCACAATGTAACATAACCTTTGATGAATATCATAATGTGACATGTGTCTACTTGTTATGTTCCTCAAATTATTTAACTATTGTGTCCTCTGGTAATTCTCCATGTGTATTTAGTTAAAAATATTCAGTGGAAGGTAAGACTTAGCCCTCTTCAACCTCATCAAGCATATATGGCTCATAGACTTTTAGGTTCTCTACATTTACTACTATGTAAATGCGGATATAAGGAGTGAGACCAAGTATATAAGTGTTGTTTCCTATTTTCAATAATATTTTGAAAGGTCTATATGTTAAGGATTTGAGTTTCTTCCTTGATCCATGTAATGTTTCCTTAAGAAGTGTTGGCAGCCAACAATTCTTTCAAATTTTATCATAATAAAAAAATTCACCACCAAGGGATAAAAAAAAATTGTAGTTGCCCCCTCCTTAAATTACAAATGTTTATGTCTTTTGGTTTTGAGGAGATTCATTGGCCTAGATGATTATAAGGGTGTTTCGTTTTTCTATCATTTGTTGTGTTTAATTTCATGACTGCAAGCATGAAATTGAAACAAAAGTTTATCTTGGATAATCATTTTACAGTTTGTAATTTCTTTTGTTTCTTTTGCTAAAGGGATTATACTAAAAGGGCATCTATGTGTTGAATGAATCTTTAAGTTTGTAATCTAATTGATGGATCTATGGCCATTGATATTATTCACTTTGGGAGATTTGATTGAGTCTAACCTATGAGTGATTATATGATTTCTATTTTTTATAAGCTTGATGGCACAGAACTTTGGGTTAAAATAAAAATTTGAATATTTCTCTTACAAGTCATATCACTATCCTATCACCCTAGTACAGGACTGATGTACTCACAGTTCCACATCATCCTATTGTCTTGCAAAATTAAGACTCTCATTCATTGTTCGAATAGGCAGTTGATGATGTTTTGGGTTTAATGTTCATTGTGCATAGTGGTTCACAAGCCTGCGCGTCCTCTGGTTCTTAGTTACTCTGAGCTCACATTACCAAGTATGATAACCTCCCAAGTCCATAGGTATCGGGCCTCTTCTTATTTTACATACCTCTCCCTATTCTTTGTCTATTGGAAAATGAAGCCTCCCTCTCGTTTCCTTTATTGTGTATGTTTGATAGTAATCATGGCTCCTGTGGTTCGAATTGAACCTAATGGCTCTCAAGCCCTTCTCACCCACGACGATGCAATAAGTGATTTACAGGCACATGATTGGGACATTTTCATCTGAAAGTTAGAAGGTTACAACCTGGCAATTGCACGGGTTTTTGTCAGTCATTTGATGGATCTAAAGCCAAAATTAGGGATCTGCAACTCAAAGTAATAGATGATTCTATAGCACGAGCTATAGGATTGTCACGGGAGGGAGAAAAATGGTTCAAAAACACCAAGCTAGAAGGTGTGCCTTGGATTTTGTTCATGGTCTCTAGGAAATCAACATGTTGCCCTAAAGGCACACCTATTAATCTCTTAAAACCTCGATGGCACGGCCTACTTTTAATTCTCAAACAATTTGTAACTTGTGAGGGGAGATATGGTTTAGTGTTCTTGTATCACATTCACTTGTTGATGATTTTCCTAGGGTTCAAGCTAAATCTTCCTTTCTATTTGTATATGAGACTGCATAATATGTCCAAGCGTTATCAAAGACAAAATTTAAACCCTCTGTCTAGTCTTTTTCACCATGGACTTATTAGAATTATGTTGTTGTCGCATCTAGCTCAAATCGGGGACACTTGGGAAGACTACTTGTGTAGAAACAATTTCGCCCTACCTAGGAGCACAGTAGAATCACCTCTGCATCCCAATACAAACCCCAATAATTGTAACCCTATGACCAAAAATCCGGGTTTTGATTCACATGGAAACCATGCGATCATTGAACCAAACTTTGTTGCTATGCAAAACCCTCTGGGAAAAAAACCATGATATAATTTTGTGCCCAGAAAATTGTTAGAGGAGGTAACAGATGTATTAAAGGAGAGAGTCTCTCATGCTCCTACTATTGATCCAAATTAGGGTTTTATTGAAAAACCAACTATTAATAAAATTCGCAAAAAGAAGAAACAGGGCAACTCAAATTTGAGTTTTGCAAACAAGAGATCAGGTAGGTTAATATCCAGGAGTCTAAGAAATCGAAAGCAATATCATTTGAGCTTGATCTTATTGATCGATGTTCCAATGATGAGATCAATGAATTCCTTGATCGAGAATATGTGGATAACCAGTGTCTCAGAAATGAAACCGACAGTGAAGCCACACAATAAGATTTTGTTTCCGAACTACCTGCGTTCCTTAAAAGTTAGGAAGGCTTTGCTGGCATAAGCCATGATTTGAAGCAAGCTACGGAAAATACCAAAGCACCCATTGCAGAGTACAATCAAAATATGCCTGCTATAGCACCTGTATAGTGTGAGAATTGTCTTGACTAGGTAGAACGATACTACAGAGACATACCATATTTACAGGAACAGTTACAACATTTGGCAACTCGAAATTCCTTGCTCGAAAGGGAAAATCAACAGTTGAAGGCATGCGCGGATCGAGCAAGTAAAAGGCCCAAACGAGCCAGTAGTGTGATTATCAAGAACACAACAAATTTCAATGTTGTCATTAATTCAAAACTATCAGACCCTTCATTGTCTAATCTCTAAAAATGGTAAAAATGGTTTTGATTTTCTTTGATTTGATTATGTTGTGAAAGTCAAATAGATAGATTTATTTTGATTTTCTTTGTTAATATAAGACTAGCTACAGAATCTCACAATTTTGTAGCCAGTCTATTTCTAAATGTTAGTTTGTATTGTTTTCTAAAAATTCAATTTCATTTTTGTCATTTATAGGATAATAAAAGTTATGATGTTATTCATAAGGAGAAGTAATCTTGGATCATGCGCTACATAGTTTAGTATTTTCTCTTTTTGTTGGATAAAGATATGGCATTTACGTAATTAATTTTAATAAACAAACTCCTAAACGAGTATTTCTTAGTTAGCCTATTTTTGTAAAGCAATTTGATTTTCTGGGATTACCCTCTATCTTGCATGATAAGAGGTTGTTAATCCAAGACTAGTTTAAATAGTGTTTGTGGTTTAGTGTTAAAAACAACTTTTTTGGGGAATACAGTATGGACATGTGATTTTGAGAATTGATATGGGAAAGAAATTCACCATTGGCTTTAGACCTATGTGATGTTTATTCAATTATCTTCTTCTATTACCTCTGTATTATGAGATATTATTATGGTTGATTTAGCTTTAGCCTTGTCATCATATGGTGTTTCGTATTGTCAAATATTTAGATGTTGTCCATAAATTGTCATTTCAAATTTGTATATGTGATCAATCTATCATTTGATTATTTTTTAATTTATTCCTAATGTTAAATGATGGATAATATCAATACTCAGAATTGAGTTTTCGTGTTCTTAAATATTGATCATCTTAAGATAACAAGATTTTTAATTATTTGTCTTTCTGTTATTATTAATTTTCTCCAAATATCAAACAATTCTTTGGATGTATTCTGGAAGTACTAGTATTGTTGTATCGTAGGTTTCCCTTAAAAGCGGGACAAGCAAGAGTTCAAACAACATAGAAAGATAAACTATGTTTTGTCGATTAGCTACAGGTTAGTGTGTGTGTTATTTTATTAAACTATTTATCAATGAAACAAAGACTGCATTAATTAGATTTGACTGTTTCTGTGTCTTTGTTTCGATTGTATTTGCTTAGTATTTTAAAATCGTTAAACATTCAAAAGACAAAAAATATATATGTTCTTTCTTTTCTTAGTTAGAAACATTCTTTTCGCAATATTTCAAGTAAACTTTGCAAGTTGTATATAGATTGTTTATAATCATTTGTATATATTCATGTTTCTATTTGAACACTTGTAATTAGTATAGAGATTTTTAGAATTAAAACTTAGATTAGTTTATTTCTTTTATTATTTTTAGGAACTTAGTTGGCTAATGGAGCCATTAAACCCATCGGATCAGTTCATTCCAAATGTCTTGGGTTAATTAGACAACCCCGGTCTGGATCTAACCTTCTAGTTGATGGTGTGTCACTTACACATGTCAACAAATGGCGCTAGAAGGGGGGCCTAAAATAAATTGATGGCATGTGGAGGTCGCAATACCCCTCCAAACAATCGTTCTCATGTTGTAACAAGTAGTCGCTCAGAAAAAAATGTTACACTTGAAACATCTACTAACTCAAATGATACCCCTGATATTCCCGTCAAACCAGTGACACCACTCCCTCAAGGTATTGACGTCCAATAAATTTTCCGCCAGACACTCATAACAACTCAAAGTGCCTTATCCTGTATTAGACAACATGGTAGAAAACTCATTCAACCCCTTGACTTTACAAATCTTCAAGAACAACTTCAAGGCATTGGTCTTCCCATAAACACTATAGGGACTGATAATATTACCAATCCTGTTGAAGCACTTATTCTTAGTGTTGGAGGATCTAGTATTCCACCATCCCCACCTGGTTCTTATCCACCTTCTCCAGGAGGTGAATCCTCAGATGAAGGTAGTTCTTCATCTGAACCATCTCAACCTTCAACTCCTCCAACTCCCATGGAAAACCAAAATAATCCTGCCATACCTTGGCTCGATCAAGATGTTGTGGTTGTGCCCGGACCCCAACACCCATTACCTAAACACCCGGAGAAATGGTTGCCCAAATTTGATCCAGATTCGAAGCAATCAGTTGAGGATCACATCAAGAAATTTATGCTAGTTGTTAGACTCCGGAGTGTCGAACACAAAGATGTTGTGTGCAGATTATTTCCTTACACTTTTGAGGGGAATGCCTCAACTTGGTATTTTTCTCAACAGCCTTAGACCATCGGATCTTGGGACAAGTTTAAAACTTGTTTTCTGGAAAAATTTGGAGATGATAAATCTCCAGAAGTCTTTGTAATGGAACTCTCTAGCTTAAATATGAACCCTAAATAAAAATTTAAAGAATTTAACCAGAGATTCCTAACACTAAAAAACAAAATCCCTACAGATTCGATGCCTGCAGAAAACTTAATTCTTGCATATTATACGAAATCCCTGCATAACAACATAGCCATATGGGTCAAAAGGTCCAAAAATAACACGTTGTTAGAATCCTTTGAGGAGGCAATTCAAATTGAGAAAGATATATTGACCATAAAATATAATCTAAGTAATGAAGCTGAAACAACTTCATCTTCTAAGAAGAAAATAAAAATTCTCGCTAGGCCTCCTCAATCTAAAAATCAACAAGAAACATTAGACTTGGAGAGCTTGCAGAAAGCTTTCCAGAAAATATCCAATCAGGTCATTGACTTGAAAAGATCCATCAAGGAGGCATCTACAAGTAAAGAAAGTTTCAAACCTCCTTTTAGAAAACCTTTCCCTCCAAACCAGCCAAACCCGACCATAGAAGGTCTAAATTTTGAAAGTTTACAGTATGCTTTGCAAACGATATTTGAAGCACATGAAAAATTTGTTTTCGTTCCTCCTGAAAATTATCATGATACAGTTGAGGAAGAGGTACCAAAAGAGGAGGACTCATCTTTTCCCGTTTTCGAGCACTTGCCGGACAATATTTTTCAAGCAAATTTGAAATTGTTCACCCCTACAACACTAGAAGTAAAAGGCAAAACAAGTCTCCACCCGAGGCAAGTAAAAATATGGTTCCCAAACAACCAAAGCAAACTGAAACTAGAAAAAATATGGCTGCCCCAGTTTTAGAGTATGATTGAATTGAAGATCTGAAAAAATCAAAGGCAAATATTTATGTTTTTGAGTTTCTGAAATTTCCTCTTATTTTGTAGAAAATGCTCCAAAGCATTGTTGAAAACAGTAAAAAGAATGATGTTAGCTGCAAAAACTCAGCAGAAATTGACTTAAACACAGCTAATAATGTCTCAAGTAAAAAGACATCTAAAAATCAAGATAAAAGGGACTTATCAGAAAAAATTGTAGGAAACTTAGATAAAACTGTTTCAGGGACAGCAATAAAAAATCAGCAGAAATCTGTTGTTTCCGCACGAAAAAATGTGCCTCTTTTTTTATTAACTTTTGAAATTTTTAATAGGAATGTTCATAACTGTATGGTTGAATCTGGTGCATCATCAAATTTGATGCCTCTATCTGTATGCCAGAAAATTAATGCAGAAGTAAAACCTTCTGAATTAAAAATCATCCAGCTAGATCGAACCAATGTTAAAGTTATCGGTGAACTAAAAAATGTGTTGATTAGATTATCATCCAATCCCAAAGTTCATCAAGTAATTGATATTTTCGTTGTTGACATTCCTAAAGTTTATGGTATGTTTTTAAGTAGAGATTGGTCAGAACAGCTACACGGTTATTTTTCTACAGATTGGTCTCATTTGTGATTGCCAGAAAATGGACAGCCCAACAAGATCAAAATAAACAGAGAGCGTTACCTTAAGCATACAGTGACAGATCTAAATGATCCAAATGATCCTTTCGTTACCACCGCAAATTTGATTGAAACACGAGGAATGAATACCTTTTTCGGTAATTTCATGACTGAAATTTTCTCTATCACTGACAGGGATGATTTTAGGGGCTAAATTTCTCTCATGGGCTAATTTTCCATGGTTTTTCCCAAAAAAAGATTCACTATTCTAAAAATGATTCGCCCAAATTCTATAGGATAAAATTATTTTAACTTAAAAATCACTAAAATTTTGTACAAACTATAAAAAATCCTTAGAAATTTGAATATTTTTACAAAAATGTCGTCAAACATTTATAGTTGGCATATGAAGGATTAGTAAGATTCGCCAAGGTTTCTACATTTTAAAATAAATTTTCATCCTTAAAATCACCCATGATCACTGATCCAGAACAACAATCTGAAGTAGCAGCCTATACTTAGGAAGCAGCTCCGCCAAATATGCCAAATATTGCTAATGATGCACAAATCCGTTCCCTATATTTTGATGGATCCAAATCCCAAGAAGGGGTGGGTGTTGATTGTGTGCTCGTCGATCCCACGGGTAATAAAACTTTTATTTCTTGTTGATTAGAGTTTGAATGTACTAACAACACAGCTGCGTACGAAGCACTTCTGCAAGGACTAAGGAAAGCTCTATACATGGACGTGCAAAATTTGGTGGTGTTTGGTGATTCAGAAATAGTAGCCAAACAGGTAAGAAATGCAATGCATTGTTTGTCACCACATCTGAAGAATTACCAAACCGAGGTATGGGGTTTAATGTAATACCCCAAGGACAAGCCCCAGTTATATTGCTGAATTGTAATTATGTTTATAGGCTGGTGAGCCAAGTGTTTATAAGCTGAAGAATTATATGTTTATTACGCCAGAGAGCCTAGATGCTTAAGGCCATGAGCCTGATTTTGTATATGTAATTATGCAGATCATTAATAAAATATAAACATCGCTACATGTATACTAACCATGAAGAAAGAGTGATGGGCGACTAAGCTCCACTAGGTATGGTAAGGAAGGATGCTAAGTGTTTGGGCCTAGAGGCTAAGCTAGGGGGATTACCTCTAAGGGGATAATATTTTATTATTATTTCCTAAAGGATAAGGTGGGAAATTGATCAGTGTTGTCATAAGTTCTTGGAAAAGGAACGTATGCTAAATGGAGTGCATGCAGCTCCAGGAAGACAGGTGTCGACCTGGGCGCATGCAGTTAAAACGAAAGAGTCAAACCATGCTGGGGGGTGATTCCCATTCTTCCATCCTCCGCCTGAACTCGTTGGCCTCAATCTTCAACCTCTGCAATTTTCTTAACATGCATCTTGAAACCAGTAAACCATGAGTCGATCTGTGTCTTCTATGGAACCCGACACCTGGGTAATTTCCTGAGCCGTGTTGTGTCTTAGCATCTAGCCATTGCCATTTTTGGGTCAATAACCGATTCATGTTGTTGTCATCACCCGTATGTTAGTTGAATGTTTTTGTAGTATTTCTTAAGATATGAATTGAAGAAGCAAGTTTTCAGGCCTGTGAGCAACTCTCCCAGGTGAGAGAGTTTGTTGGGAAGTGAGTTCTCCTGAAAGGGAGTCCCATAGCAGCTACAGTACTCTGAGACTTCTGGTCCAACCTATTGTATAAGCCCAAGGTAAGGGAGGTGTACTAGCCGATGGACTTGTATTAGTGAAGGTGTACCCTCCTGGGGTGGAGCAGGCATGTGGGGAATGAGGGTCTATGGGTTTTGGGTGTAAGTGGCTCCTGGGATAAAATATCCTTCCTGTTGTTTTGTGCAACTTTCTTGTTGTCCTTACCAAGCCTAGAATTCCCTTGCCCGATGGAGTTTAGTCTCAGCTCGGGGGTGACCCACTGTTGAGTGTGATGAGAAGTGTGGCCTAAGCCTGGGAGGTTCATGGAAGGTTCGCATGCAATTGGTGCTTTTAATCTAGTTAAAAGATAAGTATCATTTTCGTGCTCGATTATATATGTTATGCATGATTGTGATTCTTAAATTTTATCATGTATTCTATTGCATGTTTGAATTACTTTTAATTCCAGTTGAGTCTGTATGGTAGCAGTAATTATGTGTTAATTGTTTTAAATTCATTAAAATGCATGTTATATGTGTGTGTGTGTGTGTGTGTGTGTGTGTGTTCCGCAGTGGCGTTGCTCGGCCTGTTGGTGGTCGGGGATGTTACAATTTGGTATCATAGCTAGTCTATGGAAGACAAGGTGTTTGGGTAGTGTTTCCCGAAAATGGTGTCAATGGTCGGGGACATTACAATTTGGTATCAGAGCCATCGTTTCAGCGCTGAGCCTAGATGGGTTGGATAAGTGGCCATTGGACCTGAGGTTTTAGGTGGAAATTGTGTCTGGAAGAACCAATTTCAAGCCTTAGAATGTTTCGTGAGTGCCAAGAGGTTACTTTGGCCATGTTACGAAGATCAGGAGGTGTAGCACCATTATAAAATTGTGACAGACGTGGTATTTGGGCACAGAGAAATAATCACAACACTTGTGGTGTTGGGGTCGCTGGATCTATGCACAAGTGGTTGTGAGCTGTAGATCTCATGGCAGATCATAATTTCGGAGTTTGACGATTGGGAGAAGTGGGAGGTGCTGATGCACAAAATTTTGAAGCCCCGAAGTGGATCTACACCGTAGATCTGGGGAGGAGATCTCGATCATTGGATCAAGCCGATATTAAAAGGTCAAACGCAGTGGTGAAGGGCGAAAGCTCCCGAATCTCTGAAGTCCAGAGTTAATCCAGACCGTCTGTCAAGAGGGACACGTGTCAACAGATGGGCTTGTTTGAGATTTTTTCGTTCGGGAGAATTAGTGTGTGTGGAGGCGAGAACTCCCGAAGTCTGAAGCTCCGAAGCCCAAAGAGCCGAAGTGGTGAGTCATGATGATGTCACCTGGAGGTGACAGGGACCTCTTCTATACCTGCCATGTACCCCCACCTAGAATATTGACAATTGTACTATGTGGGCCCTGAGGTTACATAAAAAAGTTAAAGGTCGGAGGACCCACACTGGCATTGATCACTATACATCAAGATCGATGGCCAGGAGGCATTATGGGGACCCAAGTTGCATGGAAGTTAATTCTCCAAAGAGATCCCACAATCCAAACCACGGTTTCACTGAGGGGTTACGTGTCAGCGTCAGAATAATTACGAGATGAAAGGCGAGTTACCCCAAACCACCGTTGGATGCCCCCGCAATTGGAAAACGTAAGTGATGTGATGTAATGATGTCACCAAAGGTGACATGGGAATGTTCATAGATTAATGGTTGGGGATTTGTGGATGTGAAATCCTCTGAAGTCCCGGAACTCAGACATCGTAGGTTCCATAGTGAGTGTCAGTCATTGGATGTTAGGTAGACGTGGATGGTTGATCCACTCTACTTCGCGAGTTTGGTAATCTGGAACTATGAGAGATTGTTGTGTTGTTCTTTGAAAACTTCTGAAGTCGAAGGCCCAATTAAGAACCTATTGATCTAGTTCTTTATCATGCCCATGATCACATGGGTTGAGGGCTAAGAGAAAGGGACTAGTGCCCAAAAATTATAGTAGATCAGAGCTCAGAAAGAAAATGGAATTTGAAATTTTTCTTGAATCATATTGGTTTATCAATATTGTGGGAATTGTTAAGGACTGATGGCTTGATAAACTTTGGTTGAATACACATTGTGTTTGCAGAGTTTAATGAGTGTCATAACTGAATCGAATTGCCATTGAGTGCAAAGAAATGGAGGAGGCACGGAATGCTTCTAGTTCAGAGAATGAAGTAAAAGGAATGGATGTCCATTTGGGAGTGGAAGGATCGAACTCCAATGGGGATGGAGAAGATATAGACAAGGAAGGGCATATGATGAAAATCATTGAAAGATTGCAAAAAGATGCCCAACTTCACCAAGCAGATAACAGAAAGCTCATGAAAGCCAGGGATAAACAGGGATAATTCAACTTAAAGTTGATGCAAATTCTAGATAAAATCGAAAATAAGTTGGATAAGGAGAGTGACTCAAGAAAAATAGGGAGTCGCAAGACCCCTGAGAAGAAAAGAAGATCAAGAAGCGTTAGCAGGAATCATCGTCACTCCCCGAAGCATTCCAATAAGAGGGCACACAGTATTTCAAGCCCATCTCCTACCAGATAGCATAGGATATCTGGAGTGGATGAGTTGAAGGGATAAATGAACAAGATTAAGCCTCCTACTTTTGACAAAGAACACAAGAAAGATGAAGATGTTGAGACATGGTTGCTGGGCATGAGGAAATATTTCCAACTGTAGAACTATTCTTCTCATGCAGAGGGAAGAAGTGCCATTTGCCAACTTAAAGGAAAGGCATCCATATGGTGGGAGAAGCTTCTGCAAGTACATCACGTCAGAGAGAATAATGTTACATGGAGGGAATTCAAGAGACATTTTGAAAAGAAGTACTCAACTAAGAGGTATTATGACAAGAAAATGAAAGAGTTCTTTGAAATCAAGCTGGGAAGTATTTCCATTGATGAGTATGAAAGAAGATTCTTGGAGTTGTTGAAATATGTTTCCTTCATCAAGGACGAGACAATTAAGATTCAAAGGTATCTGAGTGGGCTGACATCTTCCATCAGTGACAAGATCCAGTATGATGACCCGAAAACTATGGAAGAAACTATAAGGAGAGAAAAATGCTTATATGATCAGCAAAAAGAAGAGCCTACTTTCCAAAAATCTTGGGAAGATGAGAAGAAGTTTAAGAGGGAGCAAAGGAAAAAGGGAAACAAACCACCATTTTCTAGGAATATCCCTCAAGGACAGCCAGGTTTTAGAGAGCCCAGGAAGGTTGAAGTAGGTGGGAAAATGCCAAGACAACCACCTATGGAATGTTGGGGTTGTAAAGGAAATCATAGGTACAGGGATTTCCCCCACAGAAGTGACAAAGTGAGAGTTTTCCACCATGTTCAATAGGCAGAAACAATGGAGGACATGGGAAGAAGTGTGCCCAGGATCTACGCATCCTTGGAAAACAAGCAAGAAGAATATCAGTCATATATGATTGAAGTGGAAGGTATGGTCAACAACCAACCCATTACTATTTTAATTGATTAATGAGCTAGTCATAGTTACATAGATCCTAGAATGGTGGAAAGTTTGCATTTACCAAGAAGAAAACATGGAAAATATTGGTTAGTGCAGTTGGCTACAGGATCCAAGAGAAAGTTTGTTGAGTTGGTTAAGTCCTATCCATTTGACATGAAGGGACTGAGCACAAGGGATAAATTGAACATTTTACCTTTAGGTTCCTGTGAACGTTTAATTGGGATGGATTGGTTGGACCAGCACCATGCCATCTTAGACTATCATATCAAGGAATTCACTTTTCTGGATGAGGAAGGAAACCTAAGGAAAGTGTAGGGTATCCCAAGGGCAGTTATTGTCAGAGAAATCTCATCAATCCAGCTGAAGAAGTGCTACATGAAAGGATGTCAAATATTTGCAGCCCATGTGGAGGAAGCACCCAAGGATAAGGTGTCAAATATTGAATATCATGCAGTATTAAAAGATTTTGAAAATTTATTCCAGGAGGTACCAGGACTACCCTCGAAAAGAGATATTGACTTCTTTATAAAATTGATGCCTGGAGTAGCTCCAGTGTCAAAAACTCCTTACAGAATGAGTACACCAGAGCTGAAAGAGATACATATGCAGCTTTAAGAACTTCTGAAGAAGGGGTATATACGCCCAAGTGTGTCACCTTGGGGTGCCCCGGTCCTTTTCGTGAAGAAGAAAGATGGGACATTGAGATTGTGCATCGATTTCATACAGTTGAACAAAGTGACTATTAAGAACAAGTGTCCTTTGCCAAGGATCGATGATCTCTTTGATCAATTGAAGGATGCCAAGATATTTTCAAAAATAGATCTAAGGCCAGGGTATCACCAGGTAAGGATAAAGGATGAAAACATCAGCAAGACCACCTTCAGAACAAGGTATGGTCATTATGAATTCACAGTGGTGCCATTTGGGTTGTAAAATGCACACATTGTTTTTATGTGCCTTATGAATGGTGTGTTTAGGGAATATCTAGACAAGTTTCTCATAGTCTTTTTGGATGACATCCTGGTGTATTCCAAGATGGAGGAGGAGCATGAAAAACATATGAAGATGGTGTTGCAGGTGCTAAGAGAGCACCAATTGTATGCCAAATTGAGAAAGTGATCATTTTATCAAAATCAGATCCATTACTTGTGGCATATCATTTCAAAGGATGGGATAGTTGTAGATCCTGAGAAGATAGAAGCCATTAGAGAATGGTCAGCACCGAAGAATGTGTCAGAAATCAGATCCTTTATGGGTCTAGCTAGCTATTATAGAAGATTCATTGCAGGGTTCTCAAGGATAGCTCACCCCATCACTTCCCTGCAAAGGAAGGAGAAGAAATTTCAATGGACATAAGAATGTGAGAGAAGCTTCTAGCAAATGAAGTAGTTGTTAACCAGTGCTCCAATCCTAAGGATTACAGATCCAAATGAAGATTTTGTAGTGTGTACAGATGCATGCAAAGAAGGACTGGGAGGATTCCTCATCCAGAATGGGTTTGTAATATGTTATGAGTCAAAAAAATTGAAAGAGCATGAAAAGAATTATGCCACTCATGATTTGGAGTTGGCATTCATAGTGCATGCACTGAGGAAATGGAGGCACTGCCTCATGGGAAAGAGATTTGAACTCAGGACAGACCACCATAGTCTGAAGTGTTGTTTGATCAGCCAACCTTGAATGCTAGGCAGATTAGATGGTTGGAATTCCTTTGTGAGTACGAATTTGATATCAAGCATATCAAAGGAAAAGAGAACAAAGTGGATGATGCACTCAGCAGGAGAGTGCATGACACGGCCATTAGCATGTATGAAATGAATATTAAAGGCAAAATTTTAGAAGATGCAAATGCATATTTGCAGTACATTGAATTGGTAGCAAAGCTACAACAAGGTAAGATGCTACAGAGAGTGGAAGATTATAAATTGGAAGCTGATGGAACACTCTTGTACAAAAATAGAGTTTATGTACCTAATGTCCAGGAATTGAAAATTATGATTTTGAAAGAAATGCATAATGTGCCTTATTTTGGGCACCCTAGATATCAAAAAACTATAGCAACAGTCAAGAGTCATTACTTTTGGCCAGGTATGAAGAAGGAAATTGCAGAATACATCGCCATATGTATGGAATTCCAGAAAGTCAAAGCTAAGCATAGGCACCCAGCAGGGTTCCTACAGCCTTTACCCATTCCTAAGTGGAAGTGGGAAGTGGTGACAATGGATTTCATCATAGGATTTCCCAGATCCGGCAAGCAACATGATTCAATCATGGTGGTGGTGGATAAGCTTACGAAAGATGCCCATTTTATTCCATTAAAGACTACTCACAAGGCAGCTAATGTTGTTGATATCTTTATGAGGGAAATAGCATTATTGAACGGTGTTCCAAGTACAATTGTGTCTGACAGGGACCTGAAATTTACCTCAAAGCTCTGGAAAGGATTATTAAAAGGGTTTAGAATGAATCCAAACTTCAACACTGCTTAACATCTTGAGTCTGATGGGAAGACAGAGAGGGTGAACCAAGTGATAGAAGATATGCTAAGGATGTATGTGATGGACAAACCATCTAAATGGGAAGACTACCTACACTTGGTAGAATTTGCCTACAACAATGGGTATCAATCATCATTGAATATGATCCTGTTTGAAGCACTTTATGGCAGAAAGTGCAACACTCCAATAAGTTGGGATAACCCAGTTGATAGGGCAGTGGTTGGGCCAGATTTGCTCAAGGAAATGGAAGAACAAATCCTGAAGATTAAGCAAAATTTGAAATTTTCCCAAGACAGGAAGAAAAGTTATGTTGATAGGAACAGAACCCATGGGGAATTTAAAGTGGGTGACCATGTTTTCCTAAAAGTGAAAGCCAATATAATTTCCCTTAAGATGGGAAACTGTTCCAAGTTGGTAGCTAGATTTAGTGGGCCATTTGAAATCCTAGAAAGGATTGGACCAGTTTCATATATGCTTGCATTTCCTGCATCCATGACTATGCATAATGTGTTTCATATTTCATTACTTAAGAAATATATACCTAATGCTAATCATGTAACTTATTGGAATGTGATTCAGGTGGAGCAAGAAGGTGTCTTGCAAGTGCATCCAGTGCGTATAATAGACCGAAAAAGAAAGCATCTCCGGAATTGAGCCATAGGGCTTGTAAAAGTCCAGTGGACTTGGTATGGTCATGAGGACGCGACATGGGAGCATGAGGATGTTATGCGGGAAGAATACCCACATATTTTTGAAGATTTTGAAAATCTTGTTGATGTTGTGTAAAGTCATTGCACTGAGGACAATGCAAAAATAAGGGGAGGGGATTGTAATACCCCAAGGATGAGCCCCAGTTATATTTTTGAATTGTAATTATTTTTATAGGTTGGTGAGCCAAGTGTTTGTAAGCTGAAGAATTATATGTTTATTAGGCTGGGGAGCCTAGATGCTTAAGGCCATGAGCCTGATTTTGTATATGTAATTATGTAGATTTTGTATATGTAATTTTGTATATGTAATAAAATATAAACATCGTTGCATGTAGATCGACGGTGAAGAAAGAGTGATGGGGGACTAAGCTCCACTAGGTAGGGTAAGTAAGGAGGCTAAGTGTTTGGGCCTAGGGGCTAAGCTAGGGAGCTTACCTCTAAGGGGATAATATTTTATTATTATTTCCTAAATACTAAGGTGGAAAATTGATCAGTGTTGGCCTAAGTTCCTGGAAAAGGAACATATTCTAAATGGAGTGCATGCAGCTCCAGGAAGACAGGTGTCGACCTGGGCGCATGCAATTAAAACCAAAGAGTCAAACTGTGTTGGGGGGAGATTCCCATTCTTCCATCCTCCGCTTGAACTCGTTGGCCTCCATCTTCGACCTCTGCAATTTTCTTGACACGCATCTTGAAACCAGTAAACCGTGAGCCGATCTGTGTCTTTTGTGGAACCCAACACCTAGGTAATTGCATGAGTCGTGATGTGTCTTAGTGTTTGGTCGTTTCCATTTTCAATTCAATAACTGATTCTTGTTGTTTTCGTCACCCGTATGTTATTTGAATGTTGTTGCAGTATTTCTTAGGAGTTGAATTGAAGAAGCAGTTTACTAGCAGTGAGTTCTCCTGGAATGGATTCTCATAGAAGATACAATACTCTGAGACTTGTGGTCCAGCCTATTGTTGAAGCCCAAGGTAAGGGAGGTTTACTAGCCAATGGACTTGTATTAGTGAAGGTGTACCCTCCTAGGGTGGAGCAGTCGTGTGGGGAATGAGGGTTTATGGGTTGTGAGCGTAAGTGGATCCTGGGATAAAATATCCTTCCTCTTGTTTTGTGCAACTTTTTTGTTGTCCTTGCCAAGCCTAGAATTCCCTTTCCCGGTGGATTTTAGTCCCAGCTCGGGGGTGACACACTGTTGAGCATGATGAGCAATGTGGTCTAAGGCTGGGAGGTTCATGGAAGGTACACACGCAATTGGTGGTTTTAATCCAGTTAAAAGATAAGTATCATTTATGTGCTTAATTATATATGTTATGCATGACTGTGATTCTTAAATGTTATCATGTATTCTGTTTCATGTTTGAATTACTGTTAATTCTAGTTGAGTTTGTATGGTAGTAGTAATTCTGTGTTAATTGTTTTCAATTCATTAAAATGCATGTTATGTGTGTGTGTGTGTGTGTGTGTGTGTGTGTGTATGTATGTTCCGTAGTGGCGATGCCTAGCCTGTTGGTGGTCGGGGATGTTACAATTTTGTATCAGAGCTAGTCTATGGAAGACAAGTTGTTTGGGTAGCATTGCCCGACAGTGGTGTCGATGGTTGGGGATGTTACATTTAATGCACAAATTTCTAGCATTTAATATAAATTCCATTCCTAGGATGAGTAGTTCAGAAGCCGATTTACTAGCAAATGTTGCTTCTAAATTGTTTCCCATTGAAGGTCTTTCTCCTAACGCATTCTCGATCGAATTGTTATTCAAGCCATCGATCCTGGACAACATCACAAATTGGAGATTATTTGATTATGATCAACAGATCATAAACTTTCTGAATATGGAAGACACATTCCAAGATGTAGTTATTCATGAAGGCACCCACGACGAGAATCTCTGAGATTTCACGGTAATATCTGATCCTCGATCTTCGTAATCATCATCTGAGTTGGTAAACTCTATCCACAAATATGTTGTGAGATTAGAGAAGTTTTATGACCTACATGACAAGTTTAGAGGGGTAGTTAATTGTAAAACCAACAGTTCCTCTTTGTTGTATGAAACTATAAATTTAGGAACACGAGATAACCCTCAAAATATCAATCTAGGAAAGGGATATTCTGAACAGGAAAGATATTCTTTTACAAAACTATTTATTGCTTGGACGTACAATGATCTAAAAACTTTTGACCCAAACATCATATAGCATGTAATCCCTATGAAACCCCAGACTCATCTTTTCCAACAAAAACTGAGGAAAATGCATCCTAAATTGGAACCTACCGTAAAAAATGAATTGAATAAATTACTAACTGCAAAGATAATTTTTTCAGTTAGGCATACTCAATGGGTGTCTAACTTAGTCCCTGTAATGAAGAAAAGTGGTGAAATTCAACTTTGTGTCGATTTTTGAAATTTAAACCGAGCATCTGATAAAGACAACTACCCTGTTCCACCAATGGAACAAATCCTACAACAAGTATCTGGTTCCGAAAGACTATCTTTATTATATGGTTTTTCGGGATACAACAAAGTCCATATGTCTCCTTTGGATCATTTTAAAACCACCTTTCGTACCCCGTGGGGCACTTATGCCTACAGGAAAATGCCTTTTGGACTAATAAATGTCGGTGCCACTTTTCAGAGAGCAATGGATATTTATTTCCGTGGCCTCATCAACCAGTCATTTGTGTTCTATCTTGACGATGTCACTATCATTTCAAAAAACAACAAAGATCACTTGTCTCACCTTAGGGTTGTCTTAGAACGATGTCAGAAGTTTGGTATATCACTTAATCCCAAAAAATCATTCTTTGCAGTATAACAAGGGGAATTAATTGGGTTTATAGTGTCTAAATATGGAATGATTATTGAACCTAAGAGAACCCAAGCCATTTTGAAACTTCCCCCTCCTTCTTCCAAAAAGGCCATGCAATCCTTTTTGGGTAAAATTAATTTTGTTAGATGATTTGTCCCGAGTTTCTCTGAAATGGTTAGACCTTTGCAAAATATAATTAAAAATGATGTTTTATACAGGTGGGGACCACAATAAAGTCAAGCTTTCGATTCAATTAGAAAATCCATAATAGAAGCACCTTCCCTGATGAGTCCTGATTTTTCTCAGGATTTCACTCTATACACTTTTGCATCTGACAGATCCTATGTTGTTGTGCTTAAACAAAAAAACATTGAAAGCAATGAGATACCCATTGCCTTCATGAGATCCGCTTTTAAAGGAGAAGAACTTAACTAACCCATGGTAGATCAACAACCATATGTTGTTTTTAAAGCAGTGAAACACTTCAGGTCTTCCCTGTTGAAATCCAGAACCAAAGTTGTTGTTCCCTACCCCGCTGTAAGAAATATGTTAGTACAAAAAGGGTTGGGTGAGAAGAGGGAAAATTGGATGACATCACTTCAGGAATATGATATTGAAATAACCCCTTCCCAATTTATTATAGGTCAAGGTCTATGTAAATTAGTGGTTGATTCAGTTGAGAAACCAGAAATTCAAATAAACACATCAACTGTAAATCACCATAACAAAAAACAGATCAGTTGTGCACAAACTACGCCCAATTCATGGTATGAGAATATCAGATTTTATTTACTGCATGGATCTGCTCCCCGCAATATTTATCCCAAAAATAGAAGAGCACTTAGGCTTAAATCTACATCTTTCCAATTAATTAATGATATATTATTTCGAAAGAACTTTGATGGTGTTTTTCTGCATTGTTTAGAAAAAGAGGAGTCCGAAAAAGTGATAGCTGAAATTCATTTCGGTGATGTCGGTGGCCATTTTGGTGGATACACCACTGCCCACAAAGTGCTAAGGACTATATACTATTGGCCTACCTTGTTTAAAGATTCCCATACGATGTCCCGCAAGTGTATAATCTGTCAAAAGGCTGCAAGACGGGTGAAAAAGGCAGCTTTTCCTTTGCAACATGTTACTGTAGATACACCTTTTCAGCAATGGGGTCTAGACATTATAGGACCAATCAATCCCCCTTCCTCACAACAGCACAAGTACATCCTCACAGCAATAGACTATTTTACAAGATGGTCTGAATCTTTACCTTTAAAAGTGGTCAACACCAATCAGGTAGTGTCATTTCTGAGCTCCCATCTTATCACTCGATTCAGAATTCCTGAATGTCTGGTTTTTGACAATGCTTCTTATTTTTCTTCCCTAGATATGAATATTTTCTCTTGAAAAATGAATTAAACCGAATTATTCATCCAACTATTACCCTCAAGGGAACGATCTAGCCGAATCGACAAATAAGAATTTAATCAAGACTATAAAAAGGACAATTTCAGAAAACCACAAGAATCGGCACAATGCACTGTAAAATGCACTTTGGGCTGATAGGGTGACCCCAAAAGCCTCCATTGGTAACTCTCCTTTCTACCTCGTTTATGGAAGAGAAGGCATCCTCCCCCCACATGTTTTTCTTCCTTCTCTTCAAGTATCGCAGAAAGTTTAAGAAGAAGAGTGTCCTCCTCTAGAAAATCGGATAAATGCTTTATTAAAATTAGAAGAGGTGAAAACACAAGCAAAACAGAAACTTGATCAACACCAACAAATTGTGAAGAGATGGTTTGATACAAATTCATCTTCTGATAGGAATTTTGATGTTGGGGATTTGGTTCTCAAGTGGGACAAGGCGCACAAGGGTAAGGGAGAACATACCAACTTCCAAAACCTGTGGCTGGGACCATGTGTAATTTCTGAAAAATTGGGTCCTAGTTCTTTTCGTCTGCATAATTTGGAGGGAAAGTTGGACACTTTCCCAGTGAACATCTAGGATATCAAGAGATATTTCGCTTGATGATTTCAGATCCACCCTTTTGTAAATATTTTTTATTTTCTTTTCTTTTTGTTATTTTGGTTCTTTTCATTTTGCTTGTTTTTTATTTGTTTTCTAAATGATTATGTTTGGATCACCACTCATTTGTTGAAGGGAATCAGAATTCTTATTCATTAACAGCAGTTGATAACATTTCAAGCACCCGAATAGTAAGTTCTAAACTCAGATCATTGGAAGTAAGTTTCTGTCCAGTTATTGTTTCTTCTTTCTCATTAAAATCACAGGAAGATGTGATTATCCTTAACATAACTTCTAACGTCGTCCCTGTTTTAATGAGAAAAACTCAATGTGCTTCCCCATCCCAGAGATGATTTCTTAAGAGAAATATAACTGTCCAAATCATGATGGAATTCATCATAACAGAAAAATAATTCTTAAATGATCAACCTTTTCATCACCAGACTGTGAGATCTTTAGTATCAGCCCGCTCTCTTAATATCATGAAGTTTCTGGAAATTCATAAACAAATTTTATAGAGTTGGAAGCACTGCAATGTGTGGGAAGTGTGTGTAAACCCGCCAGGACACTGAACATGTCTACTGGAAGCAGGTAAATGCACACATGATACCAAGACAACTTCATCAGGGTACTGAACAGGCCTGCTAGCAGCGAAGCAATGTCAGGTTTTGAAGATCCTCAGGTATGTCTTTTAAATTGATCAGGTGTGAGGATGTTTTTATCATGAATGGATGACTCTTGGATGGGATAGAGGTACCAGAGTGGGTTAAATGACATCCATGTCGAGGCTATGGACGCTTACTGGCAGCAGTGGCCCTGTCAACGGTATCGAATTCATCTGTATAAACATCGCTATACCTGTGGTCGAAATAAGATACTAGATTTTATTTTTTGGGGGACAAATGCATCCAAAATTGTGACTGTGTTATTCTTTCTGAGTCATTGTCGAAATGCTTGATCTGTTTTTAACTATCTCTAAAATTTATTGGTATTCCATCTATGCCCCTGATATAAATTTTTGGTGATGCAGAGATAACTGCTTCGCCCAGCATGTCGCCATTGTTGGCAGCCAACAATTCTGTCAAATTTTATCATAATAAAAAAAGACACCACCAAGGGATAAAAATTTTATGTAGTTGCCCCCTCCTTATATTACAAATGTTTCTGTCTTTTGGTTTTTAGGAGATTCATTGGCCTAGCTGATTATAAGGGTGTTTTGTTTTTGTATCGTTTGTTTTGTTTAATTTCATGACTGCAAGCATGAAATTGAAATAGAAATTTGTCTTGGATAATCATTTTACAGTTTGTAATTTCTTTTGTTTCTTTTCCTAAATGGATTATACTCAAAGGGAATCTATGTGTTGAATAAATATTTAAGTTTGTAAGCTAATCAATGGATCTGTGGCCATTGATATTATTCACTTTGGGATATTTGATTGAGTCTAACCTATGAGTGATTATATGATTTCTATTTTTGATAAGCTTGATGGCGCTGAACTTTGGGTTAAAATCAAAATTAGAATATCGCTCTTACCAGTCATATCACTACCCTAGCACCCTAGTATAGGATTGATGTACTCACAATTCCACATCATCCTATTGCCCCGCACATTTAAGACTCTCATTCATTGTTCGAATAGGAAGTTGATGATGGTTTGGGTTTAATGTTCATTGTACATATTAGTTCACAAGCCTGCACATCCTCTGGTTCTTTGTCAGTCCGAGATTTCATTACCAAGTATGATAGCCTCACAAGTCCGTAGGTATCGGGCCTCTTCCAATTTTACAGACCTCTCCTTATTGTTTTTCTATTGGAAAATGAAGCCTCCCTCTTGTTGTCTTTACTGTGTATGTTTGATAGTAACCATGGCTCTTGTGGTTCGAATTGAACCTAATGGCTCTCAAGCCCTTCTCTCCCACAACGATTCCATAAGCAATTTACAGGCACACGGTTAGGACAATTTTATCTGAAATTTTGAAGGTTACAACCTGGTAGTTTCACAGGCTTTTGCTCAGTCATTTGATGGCTCTAAAGCCAAAATTGGGGATCTGCATCTTGAAGTAACAAAGGATTCTATAGAACGAGCTACAATATTGTCACGAGAGGGAAAAAAATGGTTCAAAAATTTCAAGCTAGAAGGCATGCCTTGGAGTTTGTTCATGGTCTCTAGGAGATCAACATGCTACCCTAAAGGTACACCTATTAATCTCTTAAAACCCCGATGGCACAACCTACTTTTAATTCTCAAACAATTCATAACTTGCGAGGGAAGATATGGTTTAGTGTTCTTGTATCACATTCTCCTGTTGATGATTTTCTTAGGGTTCAAGTTAAATATGCCTTTCTATTTGTATATGAGCCTTCATAAGATGTCCAAGCGTTATCAGAGACCAAATTTAAACCCTTTGTCTAGTCTTTTTCACCATGGGCTTATTAGAATTATGTTGTTGTCGCATCTAACTTAGATCGGGGACACTTGGGAAGACTTCTTGTGTAGAAACAATCTCTCCCTACCCAAGAGCATAGTAGACTCACCTCTGCATCCCAATATAAACCCCAATCCTTGTAACCCTATGACCAAAAATCTGGGTGTTGATTCACATGGAAACCATGTGATCACTGAACCAAACTTTGTTGCTATGCAAAACCCACTAGGAAAAAAACCATGATATAATTTTGTGCCCAGTAAATCGTTAGAGGAGGTAATAGATGTATTAAATGAGAGAGTCTCTCCTACTCCTACTGTCGATTCAAATCAGGGTTTTATTGAAAAACCAACTGTTAAGAAAATTCGCAAAAAGAAGAAACAAGGTAACTCATATTTGAGCTTTGCAAACAAGAGATCAGGTAGATTAATATCCAGGAGTCTGAGAAATCAAAAGCAAGATCATTTGAGCTCGATCTCAGTGATCAAGGTCAATGATCATTGTTGTGATGATGATATCAATGAATTCCTTTCCCGAGAAGATGTGGATAACCAATGTCTCGGAAATGAAACCGGTAGTGAAGCCACACAATATTATTTTGTTTTTGAACTACCTTTATTCCTTAAAAGTCAGGAAGGCTTCACTGGCATAAGCCATGATTTGAAGCAAGCTATAGAAAAGACCAAAGCACCCATTGCAGAGTACAATCAACCTATGCCTGTTATAGCACCTGTACACTGCAATAATTGTCTTGACTGGGTAGAACGATACTACTGAGACATACCATATTTATAGGTACAGTTAAAACATTTGGAAGCTCAAAATTCCTTGCTTGAAAGGGAAAATCAAGAGTTGAAAGCATGCGCAGATCGACCAAGTAAAAGGCCCAAACAAGTCGGTAGTTTGATTATCAAGAATGCAACAAATTTCATTGTTATCATTAATTCAAAACTATCAGACCCTTCATTGTCTAATCTCTAAAAATGGTAAAAATGGTTTTGATTTTCTTTGATTTGATTCTGTTGTGAAAGTCAAATAGATAGATTTATTTTGATTTTCTTTGTTAATATAATACTAGCTATAGAATCTCACGATTATGTAGCCAGTCTATTTCTAAATGTTAGTTTGTATTGTTTTCTAAAAATTCAAATTTGTTTTTGTCATTTACAAGATAATAACAGTTATGATGTTATTCACAAGGAGAAGTAATCTTGGATCATGCATTGCATAGTTTAGTATTTTCTCTTTTTGTTGGATAAAGCTATGGCATTTATGTAATTAATTTTGATAAACAAACTCCTAAAGGAGTATTTCTTAGTTAGCCTATTTTTGTAAAGCAATTTGATTTTCTGGGATTACCCTATATCTTGCATGATAAGTGGTTGTTAATCCAAGACTAGTTTAAATAGTGTTTGTGGTTTAGTGTTAAAAACAACTTTTTTTTGGAATACAGTATGGACATGTGATTTTGAGAATTGATATGGGAAAGCAATTCATCGTTGGATTTAGACTTGTGTGATGCTTATTCCATTATCTTCTTCTATTACCTCTTTATTATGAGATATTATTATGGTTGATTTAGCTTTAGCCTTGTCATCATATGGTGTTTCGTATTGTCAAATATTTAGATGATGTCCATAAATTTTCATTTCATATTTTTATATGTGATCAATCTATAATTTGATTATTATTGAATTTATTCCTAATTTTAAATGATGGATAATATCAATACTCAAAATTGATTTTTCTCGTTCTTAAATACTGATCATCTTAAGATCACAGGATTTTTAATTAGTTGTCTTTTTGTTATTATTAATTTGCTCCAAATATCAAACACTTCTTTGAATGTATTCTGGAAGTACTAGTATTGTTCTATATTAGGTTTCCCTTAAAAGCAGGACAAGCAAGAGTTCAAACAACACAGAAAGATAAACTCAGTTTTGTCAATTAGCTATAGGTTAGTGTGTGTGTTATTTTGTTAAACTATTTATCAATGAAACAAAGACTGCATTAATTATCTTTGATTGTTTATGTGTCTTTGTTTCGATTGTATTTGCTTAGTATTTTAAAATATTTAAACATTCAAAAGACAAAAAATATTTATGTTCTTTCTTTTCTTAGTTAGAAACGTTATTTTGAACATTCATTTCGCAAGATTTCATGTAAACCTTGCAAGTTGTATATAGACTGTTTATAATCATTTGTATATATTCATGTTTCTATTTGAACACTTGTAATTAGTATAATGATTGTTAGAATTATAACTTAGATTAGTTTATTTATTTTATTATTTTTAGGACCTTAGTTGGCTAATGGAGCCATTAAACCCATCGAGTCTGTTCATTCCAAACGGCTTGGGTTAATTAGACAACCTCGGTCTGGATCTAACCTTCCAGTTGGCGGTGTGTCACTTACGCTCGTCAACAATAAGGTGCAACCAAAATCTATTTATTACCTATAAGATATTCTCAATGTAATGTTGACCATGTATGGACTTTTATTTCTCTTGATACTTCTTCACTTTATTTTGAACCTATAAGTGTATTTTCCTTAGATTTTCTATGAATTTTTCTACATTTAGTAAATCACTTGAGTTTGATACCCTTACTTCAAGCTATCCATATACAATATATAATGGTGATGGTGATAAAGATCCAAAAGAAATTTCAAAAGGGAACTTATTGGAGAATGTGTGGACAACTCTTTATAAGAGTGTTGTATGTAAATCAAATTTCTATACCAAGTCATTGGATGGTTTTCATTATAACCTCTCAAAAGATAATCCAAATTTGTATTCCTTGCCTTTATATTCCCATCATTTTTTGGATGAAATGAATTTGATGTCTTACATTTAGTATCCAACTTCTTCCACAATGAAGTCCAAAATTTATTGAGAAATCTAGTATCCCTATAATAAATGATGCTTCTTGGAATAAAAAAGTGCACCAAGATCCTTTCAAATAACAATATTGAAACCTTTTGTACTTTGATGTCCTACTTACAAGCCATCAAAATACACATATTACTTAAATATCTACTACAAAATATAGGTAGTCACACCCTCTTCCTGGCCTCAACAAACCCCCAACAAAACCCATGGGTATGATTTTCCATGTCCTTGTAGGGATTGGAAGTGGAATGTATAGTCCTTTCTTTCAATTACTACTTTACTGTACAACATAGAATACAACTATATGATAAATATAACTACTTTATCCTACATATTGGGTCAATAAACACACCTCTACAAGTTAGATATAATCTTATTGACACCAAATTGACTAGAAACATTAGAGGTATGAGTCTCCTTTATTATCTATACAATCTTTCTTCCTTTGGTACACAAATATTCCCAATATAGTAGAGTGATTCATCTTAGAGATCGTAATCATAATTTGTTTATTCATGTTGTCCTTGCATCTATTTATACACAACCCAAAGTTCCCATCTTCCTCATAGTCCTTTTTCTATGCTTCATGCATGAATGGCTCCTTGAGTTGTGATTTTTGGTGCTAGTGGTCTATATAGAAAATAAACCAACTTGTTGGTAGTTCCCTTATTATATTTAATAACTAGAAGAATTTTTTGTAGAAATTCCATCCGTTTACAATGTATTTCTTCTTGGATCTTACTATGGGATTGCAAGTATTGTAGAGGTTGGTGATCAATATGGAATTTATTCTAGCCCTTACCCAATAGATAGTGCTTCCATTTCATCATTCATTGAACCAAGGGATAGAGTTCCTTATCATATGTAGTGTAGTTTAGTACTTCTCTATGGAATATTTTTGAATGATAGTTGATCGATCTTCCTCCTTGCATTAATAATGTTCCCATAGCATACCCACTAGCATCATTTTATACTTCAAAATACTTATAAAATTTAGGTAGTGTTAGGACCAGGACTTGATTAATATTCAAATTTAGTTCTTCAAAGTATTTATATTGATTCTTACCTCTCTATAAACTCTTACCACTCACTACTAAAGCACGAAGTGGTGCTTCCATAGATCAAAATGATAGTATAAACTTTCTTAAATATCGAGGATCATCTCCCACAAAACTCGCAACCTCTATAAAAATATTAGGATTGGAAATTTAAGGATAGAATCTATATTTGTAGGATCAATATTAAAATCACATTCACTAATAACATGCCCCAAGTAAAACTAGGTTCTCATTAAAAACTCACATGTTTTTAAGTTTTCTAGCAATCGATGTTTCCTTACTGTCTCTATTGCTTGCTTCAGATGTAACATGTGATCCTTCTAAGTAGAAATAAAGATCAAAATTACATCCAAGTAAACTATGACAAATGAATCTATGAGTGGACACAACACATCATTCAATAAATTCATAAAATAAACATATACATTACTCAAACTCAAATACATTACTAACCACTCATATGGATGTTTTTCCATATTGAAGACAGCCTTCAAAGTGTCATATTTTCCTTGTGATGGGAAATGATGGTAGTGTATATCACCACTAATGGGGACAAGAGGTAAACACCATGAGGAAGACACCATAAAGGGTGGAGGATAGGTGGTGGTAGGAGGGATTGCAGTGGGGGATGGGAAGGGAGTCATCGCCTATGGTAGCTCATGGATGGCACGGTAAACATGTGGAGGGGTGGAAGGGGGGGAAGATAAGGGACATGAGATGAGGTAAATGAGAGGAGTGGGAAGGTTGGGAAACATAAAATTGAGGAAATGTTGTGAGGGTTTGTGTAAGGAAACCCAATAGGGTAAGAGGGTGTGAGGCATGGAAAGGAAAAGTGATCGAGTTGGGAGGTAAGGTCCAATCCATGGAAAGTTTGGAGGAATTCTTGGTATTGCATCCATGAAAACGGGGAGATAAGGAGTGGAGGGGGTGATACATGGTTCCACCTACAAAAACATGGCCTTTTTTACAACATGAGAAAAGGGAAGGGAATGGTGCCCAGAGGGTTTGAAGTCCCCCCTTATTACATGAAAATTACCACTAAAAAATCAATACCAACACTCTAAAAAAGTTATAACCAATAATTAAAACAACTAAAAAAAGTATAAACTAAACCTAGAACTAATAAAACTCCATTGAACCAATGACAGATTTAAACCAATGAGGTTATTGAACCATAAAAATCATGAACCAACAACATAATGGAAATGAACAAAGGTAAAAAAAGTAGTACTTATGACATAAAGGATGAATTGAAATTATGTAGTATGATGTGAATACTAGAACTCCTTAGTCATGTCCTTTGTAACTAGTGATGGGAAAGGGAGACAAACAACTAGGAAGAAGAGTTTTGTTAAAAAACATATTTTTGCATGTAAGGTAGGCATGCACCGTCTAGGAATTTTCTCCATTATCCATTTTTTAGTCTAATATAACCATATGAGAAGAGGGGAAATGGGTTGGTGTGGGACCACGGTCATGTGCTAGGGATATTTTCTACGATATTAGTACTTGGTCCCTCAATAAATGACTCTTGGTTCCATTGTCCATCAACATGGGACTTAAGATGTGGGGGTATGAGGTCGAGAGTTGAAACCCGTAAACCTTCATTTTAGCAATAAAACCAATTTCTTTACTTTCTCAAAAATCAATTTGAAACTACATTTAATGCTTAGCCTTATCACTAATGCCTTGAATTAGTACAAGTTGACCTAAAATTTTGAAGGTCATAACCAATCCATACTAAGTCAGACTAATATATAAGACACGCCATCAAAGAGATATCAAAGAGGAATAATTATCTACCTACCTAGGATTTTGATTTAGTGATTTTATTCCCCTCTTTATTATATGGAAAAAAAAACTGCCTCTTGAAAAAAATTTATCACTGAGGCCCACATGCACCTTGGCTTCTACTAGCCACAATGTAATCATTTAAAATTGAAGCAAAGCAAATGAGGTCCCACCAAAAATGTATTTATGAGTAATTCATAGATATCAACCCATAACTTTAACTTTCAATTGCTAAAGTTAGTTTCATAAACCCTAAATTTATGGTATGCATGTTGTCAATACCCAAGCTGAAAACCAATTCTTAATCTTATGAAGGCCACAACGTATTCATCTAGGCTCAAAATGAGGAAAATAGAAAGTGAATAGAAATATATTGAGCTAAAATACAACTTGGAAGGGATAACTGTATAATCCCATACTGCTTTAAATCCCTAAACCTCAATCATCAATTTGCTACCATGAAACTAGTTAGGATATTGCAAAAGGTATTTCTTGATGATAGGGGGTCAAAAATGGGAAAGTGATATATTGTTGAAATGATGTTAAACTTCCCTACATAATGAAAAAAATACACTTTGTATTTGGTTTAGAATAGAATTTAAGGCCTATATTTTCAAATGTGTACTTTTGTACCCTAAGAGACATGCAACCCGCGTAAGTCATAACTCATGTGTACCAACTCAAAATCAAGAAAAAGAGGGATCATTGGAAATATTATCTCAAGGTGAAATGGGAAGGACATTACAAGTTCTGTTGAAAGAGCATGCTATAGATAGATCCTATAAATCCACAACAACAGAACATTCGCATGAGACCTCTCATTGCATTTGTATTGAAAATGAAAAATTAATTGTAAATGAAGATCACTACACCAGATGAAATATTAGAGAGGTGGTAGAAATTGAGAACTAGAATAACACTTTGAATAGAGATGGCATGCTCAAACTCGGTAACACATGGAAGCTTGTTCTAAGCCAGCTAATCCATCATGATAATACCATTCATCTTAGCTCTAATACTTGATTGAATGAATGATAGAAATGGATGATAGGGAGATGACCTCTATAGATAATTAAAATCACTATGTCATCCATAATTAATATTCCCTCTCTCGGTGATCCAAAAGGGATTCAGAGAAGGCTAAGAACATCTCAGAACTCGAAGAGGCAACTCAAGATGCTCAGAATGGCCTCAGCAGATAGAGAAAGGGAAAAAAATAAAAGTTCCCAAAACTCAGTGAAAATGACATTATCACGAAGAGAGCATCACAATATTTCTAACGGTGCAAACGGCTCGTTAAACGAAGTTACGGATTGAAATATATTTGCGGTAAAAGTTTGGTCAACCTAGCCCAGTTAATAGGGGATGAGTCGACATCTGTACTACTGACGTCAGCATCCTTACAACACATGTGGTAGGAGAATAAGGTTAAACATGTCATTTTGATGTCAGCATGAAATCAGCATGGTGATGTGGCAGCACCAAAGGCTACCATGTGTCACCCAGTTTTGGCACTTTTGAGTTGATCCGTGGACCAATAAGATCGTGCCACATGGCAGTCTATACAGTCCATATGATGATGTGGCATAGTGACATGGAATTTTGATGTGGCGTTGACATGGAAAAGGATGATGTGGACGAATGGGAGGCTACCACATGTCCCAATAAGGGGTTGCCACGTGGCAGGCGACAAAAGCACAATAACAACCCGAATCAAATTTTGAAAAAAAAATAAGATTGGCGATTCCGCCAAATCTGCCAGACCATGCCAAATCTGGACACATTATAGTTGTTGGGATTTTGGATAGCACCACCGCTAAAGTTGGCAGAGCAATGTATTATATATATATATACAAACAAACCCAAGCCAAAAGGAGGAGGGTCATGGGTTTGACCCCGGGACCTCCTCCCCACTATACGCCTTAACTTTCACGCCCAAACCAACGTGAAAATGGTCATGCTTTGTAATAATTGTCGTGAAAATTACTTAAATGTTGATTCTACCCAGCCCTAGAGGAGGTGTGCGTGCGGTACGGCCTTGGGCATGTTTTTCAATGTAGTCCAGTCATTAATTGTAGGTTGCAAAGGGGCATGGAAACTGAGATGAATTTCTTCTTGGGCCTGGGAGTGCTAGAGTCGGATCAAAGTATGGAGACAGTCAGTTTTGGGTAATTCGATGCCACGAATTCAGTGGTGTTGTCTTTTTTTCAGATCTAAGAATTATTTCTACAGTGTGATTTCAAAATGAGGTATACTTATGTATTTTGCCAAATTATTTTGTTGAGTTAATGAAAGAGCCTACCCATTTGAGAGAAGGACCTGGAGACGTAGTCCACAAGGGACGAACTCTGTTATCACATTTTTGTGTTCATATTTGATGCTTATGTCTCTTCATTATTGAGATTTTCCTTCTTTAATGGTGCACTTTAATTTATGCTCATTTAATGCAATTCTTTATAAGTCACTCAATGAAAAGATACTGGATCATGTTGGTATCAGAGAAGTCGTATTTGACTTGAATTGTTGAGTGTGAATGCTTACTAGGGCTAAGCATAATCAGGGTGAAGGAACTCTTGAGACTTTTAATCCTGAAGTTGGTCATGCATCCCGAAGGAAGAAAATGGTAGAAGAGGACAAGCGTGATGAACAAGAGAAAAACTTTCATATGGTCTGTTATCGCATGTCAGAAATGGTCGAATGAATGTATGGATATTACGAGAAGAGGATGAAGAAGAAAGGGAATAAAAAGGAAGCACATTCACTAAGGCCCACATGCACCTTGGCTTCCACTAGACACAATGTAATCATTCAAAATTGAAACAAAGCAAATGAGGTCCCACCAAAAATGTATTTATGAGTAATTCATAGATATCAACCCATAACTTTAACTTTCAACTGCTAAAGTTAGTTTCATAAACCCTAAATTTATGTTATGCATGTTGTCAATATGTTAGGGTCCTGACCTGCACATAGGTAGAACAATATATTCAAATGTAATAAAGGTCAATATTAATAAGGCCTTGAAATAAAATAGAATAAATCGAATGTAAGAAGACCTAATAGAAGCTTCTGCTTCTAGAAGGATCTTCCTCTAGATGCTTCTTTTGATAGACATATTTAGTATAAATAGGAGTCAAGGGTATGAGAACCCTAGCTTGGATATTATTGTAATAGAGCTCTGCTCGACTGGACGTTTCCCCCTCGAAGAGGCCCATGAACATTGCTCTCAGAATCAAAGTGTTATTTTTGTTGTTATTATGATTTCATTTCAGTGTTATTGTGGTGATTGTTCTGGTTATATTGTTGTTATTCTGCCATTTCTATCATTTTATTTATGTTCTGCATACTTTTTATATCTTGTATATTACAAGTGGTATCAGAGAACTTTCCTTGGAAGAAATTGTGGGTAAATTTTTTTCGAGGTAGAGACGTATTCCGGCATGTTTAATCCATAGAGATCTATCATTACGCACATAAATCCGTGGTTGATGGATTCATACATGCAGGAAATACAAGTGGTACTTAAGCGCACATCTATTGGCCACCCTTGTAACCCCTGTTGGTACCCCTTCGAGTGGTAGCGCATCAGACATCACCTGTGTACGGATCGGCCTAGATTACCTGAAGCCTTGTTTAGATAAACCGATCGGCCACCTGACTACTACAGTGCCACCAAGAACAACACTCAGGAAGATACTCTTTAGTACCTGGGTAGTCGGGTAGTATGGCTAAGGGCACAATCTAGCCTCCTTAGTTAGTGCCCTGAGATATTGAGATGAGTACTATTGTTGGACCCCACACATATATCAGAGAGCTATAGCATAGGGAAAACCCTTATCTTTAGAACCCTTGAATACCTTACCCTTGGGGACAGAAACATAAACAAATTAAAAAAGACAAGATCTATTATCGTGCAACTGTGTTCGGGTTGCCAAAGCACTACACATTTATTCCTGGTTAAGCATTTGGGCATTTCATCACTGCAGTGTTCTTCAGACCGAAGTATAACTCTACAGGTGTAAAACAAAAAAATTCTGGAAAGTTTTTCACCATTATTTGAGACCTATTCCATTGGATTCATCTCTTCTCCCTTATCAGACTCATACATATCATTTTTCGGCAAAATTGTTTACCCCACCCACCCCTTTTCAGTTCCTTCGTCCTCATGGCCCATACTCATAGCCAAGAATTGGAAGATTGCTTCAATACCTTGCAATATAGTCTCACCGAGACCCAACAAGAAGTGAAACAACTCAGTGCCAATGTTGTCGCCATCAATACAACCATGCAATCCTCAATGGAGGAAATCAAACAAGACCTGACCACCCACCTTGAATCTATATTTTTGACACTCTACACCAAGATGCATATCACTACAGATAACCCTTCCTCTGACTCACCTCCACATACTGAAGTTGAACATTCCTCTCATTCCCATAACTTTCAGCACCATCACTTTCAACGTGACCTACGCCTTCCATGGGTGGATGTGACCAAATTTGATGGCTTGAACCCCACTGGTTGGGTAACCCAAATGGAAGATTATTTCTCTTTATACGGCATTATAGATGACTTGTCCAAACTCTAATATGGTGTTCTCCATCTATATCAAGAACGTTGGCAATGGTGGAAATGGAGAAAAACATCCCGTCAAGGGTATATTGCATGGACACACTTTGTGGCAGATATTTATGAACACTTTGACACTGACACCAACCATTTGGGTCATTTGACAAAGTTGAAACAATCAGAAATAGTGGAAGACTTTATAGCCGCCTTTGATGGCCTGGATTTTCGGACAGAGGGCATGTCTGATGCCTTTTTCTAAGAGTGTTTTATCAGTGGCCTCAAGGATGAGATTCGGGACCATGTCCTCATGGCTAGGCCTCAGATTTGGGTGGATTCTACTAAAAGAGATAAAGAAGCACAACAGGTTTTATCTTCTCAAAACTAGAAACCCTCCTTTATCCCTCGCACTAAACCAGTAAATCCCGCTACTCCCTCCGCTCCACTAAAGATCCAAAAATTGACCAGGGCTAAAATGGTTGAATGCCAACTCAAAGGCCTTTGTTATAATTGTGATGACAAATATTTCTCGGGCCACAAGTGTAAGGAAAAAAATCTTTTTATGGCCATCTCCGAGGATATTTCGGAAGAGGATGTTTAAACTCCCCTTGTGTGAGTCACCTGAAACTCCTGACATAACTCCTCCCTCAGACCTTCCTGAAGTAGAACTGGTCATTTCCCTCAATGCTCTCACTAGATTCTTCGCTCCCCAAAACCTCAAGCTAATCGGTTACATCAAGCATCAGAAGGTCATCATTCTGGTTGATAGTGAAAGCACCCATAATTTTATTCATCGCTGCATTTCCCAAGAAAATCATTGCTACATCCATGCCATCAATAATTTCCAAATCATGATTGCCAATGGTGGCTCCATGAAATGTGGAGGGCGTTGTGAAAATGTGCATCTCCAAATTGGTGACTACCACCTGAAATCTCATATGTTTGCTATCAACATGGGTGGTTGTGACATTGTGTTGGGTGCAGACTAGCTAAGGACTCAGGGTCCCATTCTCATGGATTTTAAGGAATTAACCATGCAATTCGACCAGGAGGGCCACCAATATAAGTTCCAAGGCATCACCGTCGATTCACTTGAGATCATTAGTTCTCATTGCATGGAAAAGTTGCTCAAAAAAGGTCATTCTAGTGTTATTGCCCAACTCCATGCCATACAAGCAACAAAGACACCCTCGGTGCCACAAGACCTCCAAGCCATATTTTCTAAATATCAAGTGGTCTTTTCCACTCCCCAGGGACTCCCTCCTTCCCATGGTGTTCATGATCATTCCATTCCCCTTGTACCCGGAATCCTTTCTCCCAATATCCATCTGTATCATCACCCCTTTTCCCAAAAAAATGAAATTGAGAAAATGGTCTAGGAACTCCTTAATTCAGGTGTTATCCACCCTAGTATGAGCCCCTACTCTTCTCCTATGGTCATGGTCCTGAAGAAAGAAGGTTCTTGGTGAATGTGTCCTGACTTTCATGCCCTCAACAAACTTACCATTAAAGACAAATTTCCCATTCCTATCATTGATGACCTCTTGGATGAATTGAGTGGTGCCCAATTCTTTACTAAAATTGATCTTCGTTTGGGCTACCACCAGATACGTATGAAAGAGGAAGACATTCCCAAGACTTCCTTTAGAACTCATGAGGGCCACTATGAGTTTTTGGTCATGCCCTTTGGCTTGTGTAATGCCCCCTCCACCTTCCAAAGCCTCATGAATCATGTCTTTCATCCTTTTCTCTTTCATTTTGTCTTAGTTTTCTTTGATGATATCCTCATCTATAGAAAAACCTGGACAGACCATCTTGCTCATGTGGATCGAGTTCTCCATCTACTCTCTCAGCACCAACTTTTCTTGAAACACTCTAAATTTTCTTTTGGCACCTTAGAAGTAGAGTACTTGGGTCATCTAGTTGGAAAGGATGGTGTCAGGGTGGATCCAAAAAATATTGAATCTTTGCAAGACTGGCCTCACCCAAAGACTCTCAAAAGATTGTGTGGGTTTCTGGGCTTAACAGGTTATTATCGCAATTTTGTTAAGAATTATGGAAATATTGTAGCACCTCTCACTGCTCTCCTAAAAAAGAACTCTTTCACTTGGACTCTGGTTGTTGCTCAAGCTTTTCAAACCTTGAAGATGGCCATGTGCACCACTCCAGTCATGGCCCTTCCAGATTCCACAAAGACCTTTGTCTTGGAATGCGATGCTTCAGGGAAAGGAATTGGTGATGTCCTTATGCAAGAGGGTTGGCCTTTGGCCTTTACTAGCATGCAACTATCTGAAATAAATCTGGGCAAATCAATCTATGAAAAGGATATGTTGCCTATTATGTATGTCATTGATCTGTGGCACCCTTATCTATCGGGGAAACGCTTCCAAATTAAGACAGACCATCAAAGCCTCAAGTATTTTCGGGAACAATGCATTTCCTCCCCAGAGCAACAAAAATGAGTGACTAAGCTCTTTGGATATGATTGTGAGATCATTTACAAGAAAGGAAAAAACAATGTGGTTCTGGATGCACTTTCCTGAAAATATGAAGATGAAGGATCCCTTTTTTCTCTTTCCTTCATTGTACCAAATTGGCTCCAAGCCATTCGCCAAGAATGGCTACAAGATCCCAAAAGTTCGCATCTGATCCAACAATTGCAGTCTAATGCTCCAACTTCCCTAGGGTACTCTTGGCTCCATGATGAGCTTCGATACAAAGGTCGTTTGTATTTAAGTAAACAATCAAAGCTTAAATCCACGGTACTTTCTGAGCTTCATGCTACACCCATAGCGGGGCACTCTGGGTTCACCAAAACCTATGACAAGGTCAAACGTTCTTTTTTCTCGGATGGTATGAAATAGGAAATTTGTAATTTTGTCGCTGAATGTGATGCATGTCAACGCAACAAGGGAGAAATAGTCAAATCTTCAGGCACACTACAACCGCCTCTAATTCCGCCTGCTATTTGGAGGGATATCTCTATGGATTTTACTACAGGCTTACCCAAATCGGGAAATAAATCAGTCATCATGGTGGTTGTTGATCGCCTTTCCAAGTATTCTCATTTCTGCACTCTTTAACACCCATTTACAGCATCCACGGTGGCTCAAATTTTCATGGATTAGGTATTCAAGCTTCATGGCATGCATCACTCTATTGTTTCTAATCGTGACCCAAATTTCACAAGAAATTTTTGGCAAGAACTGTTCAAGCTACAAGGCACCCAATTGCACCTCATCATAGCTTATGATCCCCAGACTGATGGTCAAACGAAAGTTGTCAACAAGTGTTTGAAAACATATTTGAGGTGTTTTGCCTCGGAAAATCAAAATCAGTGGGCTCAATGGTTACCCCTAGCTGAATGGTGGTACAACACTTCATAACATACAGCTACACGCATGACTCCTTTTGAAGCGGTATATGGACAAAATCCACCTTCAATTCTCTCATACTTACCTGGTGTCTCGAAGGTCCGTGAGGTTTACCAAACACTTACAATTCGAGAGGATATTCTTCATACCCTCAAAGAGAATTTGGTCATGGAACAGAATCGCATGAAGCAACAAGCATATCAAGGTCGCTTTGAACGTCAATTTGCAGAAGGGGATCAAGTGTTTCTTCAACTGCAACCTTACAAGCAAAATTCCCTCAAGGCCGAGAATTGTCAGAAGCTAGCGCCCAAATTTTATGGTCCTTATACCATTCTCAAGTGTGTGGGACAGGTGGCCTGTCAGTTAGCTTTACCTAGTCATTCGAAGCTACATCCTGTTTTTCATGTTTCATGCTTAAAGAAGGTGATTGGAACTAACTGCCAAATTCAAACCAACCTTCCCGAGTTAGCCAAAGAAGGATCCATTTGGCTACAGCCACAAGAATTTTTGGACCAGCATGAGCGTCGCCTGCATCAGAGAACCATAAAGGAAGTGTTAGTCTAGTGGAAAGATACAACTCCGGCAGATGCCACTTGGGAACCAGCTACCATTCTGTAGCAATTTCCACATCTCAAGCCTTGAGGACAAGGTTGTTTTTAAGGGGGTGGACATGTTAGGGTCCTAACCCACACATAGGTAGAACAATATATTCAGATGTAATAAAGGTCAACATTAATAGGGCCTTGCAATAAAATAGAATAAGTCGAATGTAAGAAGACCTAATAGAAGCTTCCTCTTCTAGAAGGATCTTCCTCTAGATGCTTCTTTTGATAGACATATTTAGTATAAACAGGAATCGAGGATATGAGAACCCTAGCTTGGATATTATTGTAGTAGAGCTCTGCTCGACTGGAGGTTTCCCTCTCGAAGAGGCCTGTGAACATTTCTCTCAGAATCAAAGTGATATTTCTGTTGTTATTCTGATATCATTTCAGTGTTATTGTGGTGATTGTTCTGGTTATATTGTTGTTATTCTGCCATTTCTATCATTTTATTTTTGTTCTGCATACTTTTATATATGGTATATTACACAATACCCAAGTTGAAAACCAGTTCTTAATCTTATGAAGGCCACAACGTATTCATCTAGGCTCAAAATGAGGAAAATCGAATGTGAACGGAAATATATTGAGTTAAATACAACTTGGAAAGGATAATTGTATAATCACATACTACTTTAAATCCCTAAACCTCAATCATCAATTTGCTACCATGAAACTAGTTAGGATCTTGCAAAAGGTATTTCTTGATGATAGGGGGTCAAAAATGGGAAAATGATATATTGTTGAAATGATGTTAAACTTCCCTACATAATGAAAAAATATACACTTTGTATTTGGATTAGAATAGAATTTAAAGCCTAGATTTTCAAATGTGTACTTTTGGCCCCTAAGAGACATGCAACCTGCGTAAGTCATAACTCAGGTGTACCAACTCAAAATCAAGAAAAAGAGGGATCATTGGAAATATTATATCAAAGTGAAATGGGAAGGACATTACAAGTTCAGTTGAAAGAGCATGCTATAGATATATCTAAGGATAGATCCTATAAATCCACACCAACAGAACATTTGCACAAGACCTCTCATCGCATTTGTATTGAAAATGAAAAATTAATTGTAAAGGAAGATCACTACACCAGATGAAATATTAGAGAGGTGATATAAATTGAGAAGTGGAATAACACTCTGAATAGAGATGACATGCTCAAACTCGGTAACACATGGAAGCTTTTTCTAAGCCAACTCAGCCAGCATGATAATACCATTCATCTTAGCTCTAATACTTGATTGAATGAATGATAGAAATGGATGATAGGGAGATGACCTTTGTACATACTTAAAATCATTATGTCATCCATAATTAATATTCCCTCTCTCAATGATCCAAAAGGGATCCAGAGAAGGCTAAGAACAACTCAGAACTCGTAGAGGCAACTCAGGACGCTCAGAATGGCCTCAGCAGACAGAAAAAGGGAAAAACTTAAAAGTTCCCAAAACTCAGTGAAAATGACATTATCCAGAGAGTGTGTCGCAATATTTCTAACAGTGCAAACAGCTCGTCAAACGGAGTTACGGATTGAAATATATTCATGGTCAAAGTTTGGTCAACCTAGCCCAGTCAACGGGGAATGAGTCAGCATCGGTATTGTTGACATATGCATTCGTACAACACACGTGGCAGGAGAAGAAGGTGACATGTTTCATGTTGATATCAGCATGACGTCAACACTAGAGGCTGCCACATGTCACCCAGTTTTGGCACTTTCGGTCCAATCCGTGGACCAATAGGATCGTGCCACGTGGCAGTTTGTATGGTTTGTACGATGATGTGGCATAGTGACGTGGTGTTATTACATGGAGATGACATGGAAGAGGATGACATGGCCGAATGGGAGGCTGCCACGTGGCCCAATCAGGGGATACCACGTGGCAGGCGACAAAATTTCAATGACAGCTTGAAATCAAATTTTGAAAAAAAATTAAGATTTGCGAGTCAACCAAATCTGGCAGACCACGCCAAATCTGGCCACATTATAGTCGTTGGGATTCTGGATAGCGCCACCACTAAAGTTGGTAGAGAAATGTATTA